>VOQJ01002442.1:5855-22596 GCA_015052665.1 Apistogramma diplotaenia
GACCAACAGTAAATATGTGAAATTAAATGGCTGTGAAATTCAAGCTGGGTGGAGAAAAATTTTCAAGGTTGGTAAAAAAGTGTGTGTGTGTGTGTGTGTGTGTGTGTGTGTGTGTGTGTGTGTGTGTGTGTGTGTGTGTGTGTTGGGGAGGGGGGTTGCAGCAGTAACCCAGATATAAAACTAAAGCACTTGAATCCTGCGACTTGGAACGCCGTGCTTCCGCTTCTTCCTACTTCTGCCTGTTCCTGCTCTTCGACTGACAGGCCGACTCGAGGCGTCGACGGACGCTCTCTGCCCTCAGCGTTGGCTCTTCGGCGTCATGAAGAAAAAAAAAAAGCAAAAAGAAATAACATACAGTATCAGCTCCAAAACACAAGCGACTCCTGCTGCAGATTCTCCGTTTGGCAGACCTCCCGAGCCGAGTAACCGCTGTCAGGAAACAGATGGCTGATTTAACGGTGTTTGGTCGGACCTGCCTGTGTCCTGAGGCGAAATGTGGCGAACTCAAGTGCTCCTGCAGAACTAAATTAGGGCATTAGAGCTGGAATATGGGGGACTTTTGCAGATCCTATCAGAGGTCAGGGGGGTAATTTCCCTGCTCGTACAGTTGGGAAAGCTTTGGACACTTGCCAGTTGTGTTCTTAATTACCTCTTCCTCTCAGTGTGAGTGAAAGAAGTACTCGCTGGATATTTGATATTTGTCTTTGACGTAGAAATGGAATATATTTGGTTTTGGACAGCTTGCAGATTTTAATTTGTTTGGAAAAGAGACGACATATAATACAAACAGCAGACTAACACTTTTATTTGCAGCCCTAATTCATTGTTTGATTCTCAGAGGAGATTTGCATTTTTTTTGGCTCTTTATCCGTATTGTTTTTAGCCAAGATTTGTTTTCACAGTTCATTATTTTTTGTGTCATTCATTCTTTGTTTGTTGCGGAAACAACTTCATCTATTGTTCAGTGAAGAGGAAGAGGATTAAGAAGAGAGAGAGAGAACTGGTTCGAGTCCTAGCATCGATGTTTGTATTGGCAGGAGAGTCAAAGTCCAACGAAGAGACCTTTAAAACCCTGAAACAAACCGGTTCTGTCAACACAGAATAAAGCAGGGAACAAGAAAAGGGAGGAGATGTGAAGGAGCAATTATTCATTCGCTAAAACGCGTAGAAAGAGTCCGTGGTGGGGTTGGTTCAAGAGGAAAGGGTGGTTACTACCTGCTATTTAGGGTTGTCCTAGTTTGAGAATGTCCCTGTGTGCTGAATCCTGGAATATGACCTGGAATGGTCCCGGAAAAGTGACTCCAGTGTGTCCAGTGCGATAGCATCAGCCCTGCAGACCCTCTGCTTGGAGGATCGCAGTCAATGCACTGCAGACAGGCGGTCGTGTAGAAACCTGCCCAGGCATCTGGGGAAGACCGGCGTGTTTGTGTCTGAATGTATGTTTGTGTAGTGCTGTGAAACGTGCAGGTTTGATATCTGCTCCTTCACATGGTAAAGACGCCGAATCGTCCCCTTTCCTTCAGAAAACCTCGACCTGCCTGAAAGCCAAGATTTGAAAAAGCTGAAGCCATGAGCCCACTCTCTCTTTTATTTCCCATTAAATTATTTTTCTTGTTTAATGAGCGATTCATTTACATAACAGACGACAAACAACCTGATATTAAAAGAGAAACTTGTCAGATTTCAAACAAATCTAATTTTTTCCACATTCAGTGGCTTTACTGGAATTGCATGCACGTTATAATTTACAGATCACAGAGAAAAGCACATAAACCTTCACTTTTGGAAGGTTTGGAAACTAAACAGTATTTTATGTCTTTATGAGTCAAACAGGTTTTACTTTTGTTAAATGTCAGCATCGACACAAGTGGACTAGTCAGGAATAGTTCATTATTTTGGGAAGCCCTCCAGTGGGGTTGACTGGACGCTTTGGCAGGACAGTCCTGGCTTCTCTTTGCTGTTTTAGGCTGTTTTCATACCTGTGGTGTTCAGTCTGTTTAAACTCTGGCACACAGTAATCACGCTCAGGTGTGGACCAGTACTACTGCACCGGGATCCTTTGGAGGAGGTGGCCTTGGTCTGGTTCCAGACGAACTCCAGAGAGGTTCTTTTATGTAGTAAACCTGATCCCGACCTCAGCCCGATCCAACCACTAGGTGTACATCGCACGTTTGAGCTAGAGGGGCAACTCGTTTATATAGTATAGTATAGTATATAAATTTGTAGGTTTTTTTGGTTTGGTTTTACGTGTCATTACAAACCACGTGAGAACATTCCAGGCTGCTAGCCAGCGGTTGATCGGCCGCCGTTGCGCTGGGCTCAGGATTTCACCGGCTCAGCGGTTAGCGTTAGCATTAGCATGCTAATGCTAACACCCCGCACGCACGCGACGTGCTGAAAATTCTTTCTGGCTCGAAGCCTGCATTCAGTCCACTCATTGGTCAGGTGTGTCCGTAGCAACCAAAGTAAATACAGGAAGGAGGTGCTGTGTTCTGGCTAACATTCATTTTATGGCTACTTGCTAGCCCGTACTGACCTTTTGTGTACTCTGCACATCTGTGGTACCCCACCACATCTCAGAATGCAAAGGCTACAGGAAGGCGTCTAGCTCAAACCTGCAGCACACAGCTGATAGTCGGCTCGGATCACATTCCCACCATAAACAAACTGTTTATTTGGAACCGGACTGAGACTCCAAAGGGTCTCGGTGCGGTTCTTTTGGTCCAAAAGAGCCTGTGATCAATAAATTTGAACAGTGGAGAGATTAATAAGAGGGAAGACCAGGTCACTTTAATTTTAAACTGCAGCTAACAAGCAAGGCACACAACCCAACAACTGAAGAAAAGAGAAGACGCATCTCGAAAGCTGCCTCTCTTATAGCTTTAGATGTCAGCAGAGCGTGCCTCTTCAGTTTCACATTATCATCATGAAGCTGAAGAAACCAAACATCTGAGAAAAACTTTCACTGCTTCAAAAAGATCTGAAGCAGAGGCAGCACGACCGTTGGATTGTGACTGACGAGGCGATAGAGGCGGCGTAAATGGTAGTGGGGAGGCGGCACGCATCAAAACATGTTGCCGGTGGGCTTTCAGAAGTGCCTCGTGAACCGAGGACATGTGTGGTGTCACAGAGGGCTATTTGCACACATGTGAACACAGGTGCACTCTGCAAATTTTCTTGCCCTCGGCAGCGACAGTTGCTGCTGCAGGTGTGCTGAAGAGGGTCACGATTTTCACAGTGACACCCAGCTAGTGGAACAGTACAGACAGCTTGTCGAACACTCACCTGCTTTCTGTTACCCGTTGTTCTGATAACATCTCTGGCTGACGTAGGCGGCGCTCAGTCTGTCCATTTTCTGCAGAAGGAGGCTGAAGCGACATGCCGAGCGCTTCCTTTCACGCGAGCGAGCGCAGCGCCTGAAACAGGAAGTCCGTGTTAACAGTTAAAAGTGTACGTTTGTGTGCATTTGTTTATTTATTAGGCAAAGCACAGCTAGTTTTGACCACATTTAAAAAAAACACACCGACACATATTAAACTGCAATGAAACAAAACCAGAAACGTGGCAGTCGCATCTAAATTGTTACTTCAGCAACAAGTATTACTTTACTGATTTGTGGCAACCATGGCGACCGATGCTGAACACACAACTTGGCCCAGGGTGGATTAGGTTCAGAGTTTTCGCCGCCTCTTTTATTTACAGTTCGCTCTAAGCGTGATGTCGATTGCTGCCGAGTCATTTTATACTGCTGGAATTGAAGCGAATAGACCACAGAGTAGAAACGATTTTCAGCCGGTTTATCAGAAAAAAATATAAGCTGTGAGGCAGAGTCGGACCCGAGCGCACTGATGGTAACCACCATCACGCTAGCTGTAATGCAGAGAAAGCCTCGATATGTTGAGCTATCTTGACCCATAGTTACGACAAAAATCGATATGTACAAGTTCACCACTAAAATAATGTGGCTTATTTATCATTGTAACAGTGCTGATGTTGATTACCACCGCAGGGGTGCTTGTTATTACCTCTGAATAACTCAAAGTAAGCCCGGCTGTGTTGAACTTTCCTTTTAGCCTACATAAACAAACTCCTGCTTGTTTCCGTAAACATTCACGCGTTCATTCACATCTTTCACGGTCGAGATCTTTCTGGAAGAGCACCAGACATGACTAATCAATCACACCCCGTCCGCCTCTCCTCCTGTCCTATCAGTGACATCATCTCCAACAGGTGGGCGTGCGCTGTTTTTTCGTGCCACGCTGTTGTTTTCTGTGCCGAGCTCTATTCCTCACACAGAGAGCAATCATAAAGCTGGCAAGCAAATAAACAACCGCGGCTCTTTCATCTGTCCACCCAGCGTCACTGACTCAACTATTACTCACTTCTTTTGTTACCCAGCGTTCTCAGCCATAAACGCACCACGTGTTTCAGTGTCCAAACACCTGAGCAGCTTTAAGTATTTAATTACTACAGGAGTAATAGTAGGACTTTTATCTCCTTTATGCAAAGGGGTGATTTGCATCGCCGTCTCGCTCAGCTGTTCTCACAGACGGCCGCGCAGCGAACGCATGATAATAAAAATATGCTTCACCTGAGAGGAAATGGTGAACACACCCTCTGTAAGAGAATGAAAACACGCTGAAAAGAAAACAATCTTTGTCCCTCTGCTCTGTACGGCTCACGGTACAGTTACATAATTAAATCTGTCCATAAAAAAAGGAGGTAAACCTGAAGCTTCTCTGCAGCTTTGGAGCAAAGACCTTTCCCTTAATGCTGTGCAGATTCTGAACAGAGGTCACAGCACAGCTAGCAGAACACTAAAACTGTGTTTTTAGCTGTTTACCTTCGCAACACAGACAGTTTTCAGTTGTCTTCGAAAGTAACAACCCCAAAACCACAGAGCACCTCTCACTGTAAGCCTCGCAGCAGACACTTTATTTTTCTAGCACACTGTGTACACAGGGTAACCAATGGAGCCTGATACAAAACAGTGAGGCTGAAGCTTCCAGATGATTTACATAAAATGGCAAAATTACAAAAAATAAAGTAATGAAGAAAAAGCTGAAAATAAAACAGCAGGAGAAGAGCTTGACAAAAGAATAAAGGAACGCTCTCCAGGGCTTAATGAATAGCAGCGAAGGGCAGATGAGTTCAGGTGGACGTGAGCTGCAGCCTGACATGCTGCTTTATCTGGAGCTCCACGTGCTTGTCAGTTAATCGGGGGAAACCTGTAAAACACGTTGACTAATCTCTCCTCTATGTCTTACAGGAAGTAATGTTTGTCAGAGGAAGTTAGGGCGGGAGGAAGCGCCTGAGGCAGAGAAAGGTGTCTGCTAACCTCTTATCTAGCCACAGATGGGTACAAATGGGGCTAAATGGGGTTAGGCGCAGCCATAAAGAAACACAGGGGTGAACGCGCTGCTCCAGGCTTGTGGCTTCACATTTCTGCAGAGCCGTGCCTTTAGATTAAACCCCGATTTGGTGGAAATAAGGAGCAAAGATCAGGCAGAAGCTGCCAGAACACCAACAGCCAAACAGAACAGTTAGCGTAAGTTTGCTTTTCCGAGAGCCAAAGCCCTGCAGGATTCCTCTTCAGTCAAATGCGACAGCAGCTGATTTCAATCTTCAGCCTGAGAGCAGCAGCTAATTAATAAAACGAGCCGCTGCGGCGATTTGCTGGAGCGAAAACCAGCCGAGTCTGGGCCAGCTGCCGTGCGCGAGCGGAGCGAGCGTCTCCCCGCAGCAGCCGCTTTCAATCGATGGTCCGTCTGACATTTTCTGATTTGAATGGTTTATTGTGTTTGCGTTGCTGTTGTGGTTCAACACAAACAGGAGGGTTATTGCACTTACCAGCTACGGTTATGGTGCGAAAGCTTTAAAAAAACGGTTCTGTAAACAGTTACGTTTTGATGCAGGACAAAAGGAGGCAGACGGAGATGCTGCAAAAACCTATGAATGAACAAACATGGGGCGCTGCAGAAAATATCCAAACAAGGCAGTCTGGGAAAATATTGATCCAAAAGGGGAACGAGCACGAGTTTTACAAGGAAGTAAATACGCAGCACTTATGAAACAGCTTCTGTGTGAAGCTGCTCGCTGCAAAGTTCACTTACCCTACATCGGCGGTCAGGCTAAGCGGTAACACAAAGGTGGTTATCGACTGGAGAAGTCAGCCTGGCGTGCACAGGTCAAAGAGCTGTATGCAGATATGAAAAAGCAGCACACTGAAATGTGAATGTGGCTTGTTGTGGGTCTGAATGACCTCAAACGGGTGGAAAGACTAAAAGAGCATCAGCCAGGAAGGAAAGCTGGCCGCCAGCTAATAGCCTTATCACCATCACGCTTGTATCGTTAAAGACTATGAGTTCGCTTACGTGTTCAGCTGTAAATTACACATGCGGTTATAAATAAACGTGTTTACAGAGGTAAAGCAAAGAACAAACATAAGAGCAAGATTCAAACCAAAGAGTCGATACGTTGAAGGAGAACAGTGTCGAACGTCCTTCATAGCCTCTGGCCTTCTCTGTGACATGCTGGATATGAGCTTCCCAGCTCACGGTTGATGGTGACCGCTCGTGCCTTACAAGTGCTCAAAATTCAGAGCTTTCAAGGACTGACCATTGATTCCCGGTCAGATTAAGATCAGGGAATTTCCCTAGCAGCGGATCCAAAACTCAAAAGTATCTCGATGATCCTTCATTACCACTTTTGTCATGTGATTACGGTGCTTCATCATGCTGGAAAATGCACATGTTGGAAGAACTTGGATATTTTAGTCAGTTCGATTTTGGGGTTAGTTAGTCTACAGTCTCATTAGTGACACTTTGGTAGGTGAAGATGACACAGTTTTTTTCTGTGGAAAATAGATAGAAAAAAAACACGTTATTTCGACATGTTTTCACAGATCATATGTTAATGTTTGGTGAGTCACTCGTCAGTCATCTTCACTGAAAGCCTCATGGATATCAGCAGGTTTGACGGCCGGCTCAGGGGATTTTCCAGCGTTGGAGGAACAAATTCTTAAAGGTTTCGCCTTCTCTTCAAAGCTCATTAAAGTTCTTCTTTTATAATCAGTTTTTTCAGAGGAGTCGATTCCAGAGTCGGGATACAGTTACTAAGCAGTCACGGCCTCATTTTCCTCAGAGGAACAAGCTGCTTCCTGACTCCACTTCCCCTTTATCGACCCAGATGTGTCGGTCAAAGTTAGCATCTCCTTTCATTAGATGAACTGCAAATAGATGGATTTTATATAACAAGAAGCTGCAGCCAAGCGGTTTGATTGGTCAGAGACGCCTTCCAGCAATAACTCCAGTAACGACAGCTGAGCTTGTTATCAATCTCAATTATTTTTCCTTTCCTTTTGGACATTTTTGCGCTCCTCTCGCCGCTCTGTGGGGAAATCTCCTCAGCCAGTACACAGGCTGGTTATGTTGTTGATGTCAGAATACCTCTGAGGATGGTTTTAATTAAATAGACAGCTACTTTGATGTGGTGGGATTACGCTCAGCAACAAATCACTGACATAATAGCAGTTTTGATGTATTTCTTCTATTTGCCCGCCGCATCTTGAAGCCATTTCAGTGATTTCACATCATGTGATGAACAAACTCTGCCGCATGTTAGCTTTTAAAGCTCTTGCATGAGTGTTTTGATTCAATAAGCAAACACATTTCCACCTGTTACCAGACGAAAACTGTTACTCAGCTAATGAATACAATGCAACTGACTAAATGAATGTACAAATAAACCACAAACTCCAACTCCCAAGCCCTCCGTCCCCCTGAGAGTTTCTCCACGCAGCTTTTGTCCACTGTGTGAGGTCTTCAACTGGGAAGAGAATTGAATTAGATCACTTGTTCCCAACGTAGGAGTCCCGCAATAAATCTGAGACAGTCAAAGATTGTTTACTCCGTCACGCTTCTATCTAGTTTTTGCTCTTGTCTTGTGAAATCCTGGAAACTTTGACCACAGGCAGCCTCTAAAAGTCCTCAAAATTAAACAGTCTTTGAAAATTGAAAATCCCACTTTAATTGAACACGCCCAGGTTATGGCATGTGACAAGTGGAGAGCGCTTAAGTGTGAGGGGAAACGGGCCAAACGATGATGGGGAGTCACTAACAGTAACGGCCTGTCTACTGAGCCAGGATATCCTTTATCCACCGTCCGGATATCTGCTGTCTACACCGGAAGACCCGAAATACTGCCTGTTGTCTCGAGGGATGCACCAGTCCAATATTTGGATGAAATATTCGTTACACCAATGGCTTTTCTTTGTGTCTTTGCAAAGGTTTATGGGCTTCTCTCTGTCTCTTGTTTCCTTTGGTTTGTTGGGACTTAAGGTGTCATTAATATTACATCATCTCTTCTGCTTCTGTCTGCTCCACTCCGTGTGCGAGGAGGTGCACTCGCAGTGAGGCTGAGAGCAGGGAGAGGAGGAGCTAAGCTGATCGTAAATAACGAGGAAAGTGCAGCAGAGACTCTCACACTGACCTGCGCCGGGTTTTTCCTGCACACCAGAAAGCTTTGGACCTTTTTTGGTTAACAGATGGTCGGACATAAGAGAAAAACTCCAAGAAAAACCTAGATGTACATTTTGTAAACGATTAAGATCAGCTTTGCATCTCTTCCTCTATTCTGTGTCTGAGGAACATGGTGCAACTTCTGGACAGGGAAGTACCAAAGGCTGCAGTTCCTGTACTGGCAACTTGACGCTGGCTTCAACGGTGAATCATTCCCCATAGACTCCCGTGTTAAAATGTCCAAAGCAACAGCAGAAAAAACATGATTATAGGTACAAATCAACAGGTTTGGCCTCCATAGATAGATGTGTGTGTGCTCTCGTGATGACGGACCGAATAAACTAAACTAAACATTGCATAACAACTGAATTTTGGATACTGGAGTTTTGGGCGTGGCTGTGCTGATTGACGGGTGTCCTGACGGAGGCAGCTGGAGCTGATTGCAGCTGTTAGGCCTCACCTTCACAACCTCAAGGTACAAAACTGGACCACTTCCAGGCTTCGAGCCAGCGGTTGATCGGCCGGCGTTGCGCCTTGCTGAGGCGCTGTTGCGCCGGGCTGAGGATTTCACCAGCCCAGCGGTTAGCAATAGCTTGCTAATTAGCATTAGCATGCTAATGCTAACACCCCGCACGCACGCGCCGTGAGAAATAATATGATTTACAGACAACCCAGGACCTTTGTTCTTCAGTTTTGGTGAAATTCTACTAATTTATTAGTCTATTACTTAGCACTAATTACCTGATATGTACGTTTGTGCATTATCGCTATTATTGATAACCCAGCACACCACCCTCTCATCTATATACAGTCATTTCTGGCTCCAAAAAACCAACACAGCAGTGGCCAATACGCTCGCATTGAAGCTTCATAATGTGGTGACCAAACAGGCTGAGCTGAAATGGCACTAGTGCAAATAAAAGTGTATATTCATGGATCTTTTTATTTGTGGGGTTTTATTTTGGAACGCCTTAGTCGTTAAAGGAATGACTCCTACTGTCTTGCTCACAGTGAGGAATGCAGCGCATACATTGAATCCTGCTGTCGGAGCTGTACTCAGTGTCTGCCGGAAATAAAACATTAACTTGGGACGTTGTTGGGCGTTTCATCCAAAACCTTCAAGATATTCAGTTTGTTTTAAATAGAAAAAAGAAAGTGCAGATTTTCACATTTCAGAAGCACTTTGAAGGTTTTGGGGAGATTTTTTTGCTTTTAAAGTTGCCGATTTTGTGAATTATGTCCAAACCAAGGGTTTTAATGAGCTAATTTGAACACGGCCTGCGATTTTGAGCTCTTACATGGCCATCTTTTTACACTGTTGGTGGCTGTGACCTGATATTCATGGCATTCAAGCATATAAGAAGCTAGCATTCCTCGACTTCTCGAATCTTCCTCACGTAGAGGAGGAAATGTGCAGCTGTCGGAGGTCACCGCATGCCTTTTCTCTCCACAGCTGTAAATACTACCGCAGCATGTGTGGAAACCAAAGGGCTGCTGTCAGGTTCATCCACCTGTTGCACCCGCTGCCTTCTGCTCACAGGCATTAATCAGCCAATCAGTATGCATCAAACAGGGACGATAAGTGCATGTGTGGTATTGACATTGGGAGTGTGCAGATCCCGCTGCGGTGGTTTGGGACTTCCCTGCATGCGCTGCACGCCCGGAGCTGCAACGGCGGCGCTGGCGTTTTAATGACAGGGAAGTGAGTTTGGTTGGATTTTTATGGTGGAAAATTACTGGCAGCCTCTCGGCCCCGCCCCTCTCCTTATGAATGAGAGTTTACACAGGCAGCGAGGCAAGTATGTGGAGGTCATTAAGGAAACGAGAAGCTGCCAGACGGCTCGACACAACGTGATATCTTCAGCTTATCTTCAATTACACATTTAAGTCCGTCTGTCTCACTTTCAGCTGAGCGAAATCTCTTAAAGTTCTTTTCGGAGTCCCTGTGCTTTGCATTTTCAGCTCGGCACAGGCTGATGTAGCTTAATAGCAGCACATTTTTGTGCTCGACCCAGCTGATGATCTCCTCCGCTGTAATCTTTAGTTTACATCGCCCTACATCTGTTATTGTCTCTCAGTGTTTTCCTCAGAGCCTGTCGGAGCAGACCCCCTCCGTTTTCCGTTTTTTTTTCCCAGCTGCCCCTGCGGCCGTTTCTGGGAATATTTTTAATCTCTGAAATCAAAGTAGTGTAATTGATAGGGATGTGTGCCACAAAGGGAAATCAGTTCGGTTTGAAGTGAAAAAGGCCGAGCCTGCGTCACCGTCTTTTTGTTATGTTTTGTCACGTTTTTTTCCTCGGCGTGTGATCGAACGCCAGAAAAAGCAGGAACAAAAAGAGAAAAGAGGAATAACTGTCCCCCAGAGCAGAAAAGGTGCGAGGAGACTCAGCGCCGCTTTTATCTTAACCACCCAAAGGAAGCTGTCTTGTTTCACAACATGCAGCCTGCAGCTCTGTTTTTAATCTGTTTTCACTTCTTTTGTGTTTGAGATGTCTTCGGAGTTTCTCGTGAACAGAAAGCACTCTAATTCATCCTGAACAGTTGATGTTTTACAGCCGCAGTGTCACCGCTTCGTATTAGTCTGCCCACAGTGGATGGGAGGTCGTGAAATGATTAATGCAAGAGGGCTCAAACGCATGAGTATTCTGTCTAAAAATGCTAAAAAGTTTGAGATGTCAACTTTAAACCAAGAATATTTAGTTAAAGGTAAATGCTGCTGCATGCTGCAGAAGTCGTTAGTCTGCAGTTCGGGTGGATGGAGATTCCTCTATGTGATGGCAGATTAGGTATCTGTGGCAAACTGTCCCCTTCTGCATGCTTTTCTGCCCTCCGTGATTGATTGTGGTTGCATTGGCACAGCCTAAGAATTAAAACAACCTCTATCCATCTGTATTGAAATGACGCAGAGCATGCATGTGCAGGCGTAAACAGAAAGCAAAGGTGATGGTTGCAGTATCAGAGTACCAGAGATTTCTTTGCTTAGATTGACGATGAAAGTTGTTATTGGATGTTGGTGTAAAGCAAGTCCACAGCATATTGGAGTGGTGCCAGGAGGATTATTACCAGAGGAAGTTGTGGTTTTGTCCAAAAGACTAAAGCCTAATGCTTTAGATTTTAAACTAAAACTGAATTCTCAAAAGTCTGCATTTCAGGAGACTCCATTCAGGAGTCTTTAGTGGATGCTACACACCGGGCAAGTTCCTGATGACTAATTTAATTTTTTCAGAAAAAAAAAAGTGACAGTAGTCGACTAGTCGTGTGTTCACACCAAACACGGAGCAAAGTTTTGCCAACAGTTGCGGTGGAAAACCATGAATATTTGCGCCAAACAGCCAACAGGATGAAGTACAACAGATAGCTGGAATCAAGTCACTGAGACATTCTCAGAACTCACCATGAAGTCGTACCCACTGTACCCAGTCAAACCACAGCAGCTTCGGCTGTCCTCAAACAGCACCAGCGAGCTTGTCCTGCGGAGATGTTAATCACTGGCATGTCAGCATGCAGTGGATTTGGCCTCCATTCACGTCGCCCACTCGTAATAATTAAGGACAGACTTAACAACGACCAATGAGGCTGGTTGTTTAGGAGCTCATGAGATTTTCTACACAAGAGCGAGGGGGTCATCTACTAAGAAAACAGATGCAGCCTTCTAGCCAGCGGTTGATCGGCCGGCATTGCGCCTTGCTGAGCCGCCGTTGCGTCGGGCTGGCTGAGGATTTCACCGGCTCAGCGGTTAGCATTAGCATTCCATTAGCATTAGCATGCTAATGCTAACACCCTGCTCGCACACGCCGTGCTGAAAAAGAATTTCTGGCTAGAAGCCTGAGATGGCATCAATTACTTATTTTAAAGAAGATGTTACAACGAGTCATAAGATGAACTTCGATGGTAAAGTCTATGAGTGGTAACTCCTGGAACCGATGATTCCAGGAAGTCTCTGTTGCAGCTTCTCAAAAACACTATCACTGCTGACCTCTTTGAAATGTCTGTGTGGCTATTTTAAAATACGGGAAATTAAAACCTCATACACAATTCGGGCATTGTATCAATGAGTTGGCTGTAGAGGCGTGTGTGTGTGTGTGTGTGTGTGTGTGTGTGTGTGTGTGTGTGTGTGTGTGTGTGTGTGATGGTTTACAGGAGTTAATTCCAGCTGGCATGTTGCAGCAGGATCCACAATGGCTCTTTAAATCAAGACGGTACATCAGCAGATTATCAGTTTTAGTAATGTGAGGCGCTCAGAAACAGATCAATATCTAATCATGAATCCACAAGTGAGAGTTAAAGCCGAATGACTCAGTTTGAGTCATCCAGCTCAAAATTAGACTACTTTTAATCAAATGTGGATCAAAGGAGTGTCTTAGACTAATAAAATTCTGATTAAAGATGATTCCTTTGTCCAACACAGTCAAGTGAAGTGACTCAAAATATCCTTTGATGAATCTGAAAAGTCTCTTTTAGAGTTGCTGAAAAAGACTTTTGTGTTTGCATAAACAGTCGAACAGAAACTAGTGTTCTCACACATTAATGGGTTTGTGTGCAGAAAAGCATAAAAAAATGGGATATAAATGGGAGATATGTGCAGTTATTTATGGAAAATGTACAAACATACACGGAAATATGGTAAAAATAGTAACGTTTTTGGTGTTTCCACCTTCATCCTTCAGCACAGTCTGAACTCTCCGAGGCAGCTTTCCTCTCATGTCTTTAAGCAGTCTTCAGGAACGGTTCTCCAGGCTTCTTGAAGGACATTCAAAGCTCTTCTGCCTTTTGCTCTGTTCTCTGTCAACATGATCCCACACTGCTTCAGTAATGTTGAGGTCCGGGCTCTGGGGAGGCCGATCCACGACTGATAGAGTTCTATTGTTGTTCCACCTGTTTCCACTGATTTTCAGTCCAGTTGTTGTGTAGTTTGGCTGGTTGGAGTTGATTGATCTGGGTACAGGAGGGAAACCAAAGGAAATATCACAAACGAATCCAAATCCAGCTCTCCTTTTGGATCCAGTGATCACGTTCATTCATTCGATTATATCGAAGCGGAGAAGCGTATAAATGCTATTATTTACCAATTATGCAACCCATATCCATAAAACCAGTAAATCTGAACTGATCCAGATCCACTGTCAGTAGAGAAAAAGTATTTTTAGCAACTTTTAAAGTAAAGCTTTCCAGAAATTGGGGTTGAGCAGCTTCTAAAATGTGAATCCTAATTTTCTGTTTACTGTAATATCGTGGAACAAAAAAGCAACAGTTAAAGATAAAAAGAAAATCATTAAGCGATCAAACTCCCACTTTGAAGACCGAAACATCCATCAGTATTCAACTGTTAAGTGGAGTCCATCTGTTTGGATCTCCAGAGAAATGAGCTCATGTCTCGCGTTCCCAAAGTGAGTTTTTTGGCCCATTTTTAACCGCCGCGCTTCCTCAACTCGGGTGATCCTTCGCAGCACCGCTCCGTGTGTTTACATACTTGAGCTCCTGCAGATGAAAGAGGAGCCGGCGCCTCCTTCCAGCTGGTTCAGACATGTCGGCAAACTGGCCGTCCTCGCCGCTGGGCCCAAACACCAAAACAATGGCTCTTGGTTGTGTAATCACTCTGCACGCTGCAGAGGGCCGCTTTAACCATTTCATAGACACAAAACAGCTATGACTGTGCACAACAGGTGAAACGAATTTGGTATTGGGGGCATGCTACTCCAGAAAAATGATTGAAAGCATTCCTCGTGTGCATTTCTAAAGCAGTTGCAACTGGTTTCGCAAAAAACCCGAACAACCCCGGGAGTGTAATGTATTTAGTCGTCTGAATCACATTTTCCATTAAAAAAAACCTCGTAATATCAAAACATATTGTCACATTTTGACAAGAAAAACAGGATCTGCAGCATTTTGTCCACAAATTCAACCTGGAGGACATCTTCCTGCATGTGACTGAAAGGTTTTAATAGGAACAACTGGAAGCAAATGTTCATGCATTCTGATCCCCGTTCTTTGTTTTGTTTACTTTACGGTGTCTTGTACCTGGAGATGGATTTTTGTGTAATTAGCATAATTTTCTTTTGTTATTTCAAGGCAGAGTTTGATGTTTTTGCTAAAATGAGAGAATGAGAGAGCTTAGATCAGGTGAAAAACAACATTTTTAGGGTCAAAATTACACTCTAAAAGTATGGGTGGCCAAAATGTTGTTGATATTTGCGTCTCTCTTGTAAAGATCTCTGAATATTAAGGAGTTTAAATCTTAGTTTGGAAAAAATCCTCACCCTTTCAGCTGCTGTTGCTGTTTATAACGCTGGACAGTCTGGACAGTGATGTTAAATGGTCCCCACAGCAAGATAAACATGTTTTGCCTGCATCCTTTCCTATTTGAACCTAACCGAAGGACAAAAAAAACATAGGGGGCATTACTCACATTGCACATCAACATCAAGGCAATCACAGAGGCCAGGAGAGCGTCTGTGTGGCAGCTCCACGGCAACGAGGGCTCTTCACCACCGCTGTCATCGGCTTTTAGAGGACCTAGTGTTTATTAAAGAAATGTGAAAAGTGCAAAGACAAAAACAGGCTATTCACCTTCAAAGTAAAAGTTGTGCTTTTTGACACATGTTGCTTGCAGCAGTACAGCTTCTTCATTTCCAGTTTGCATCGCACTGTTCACAGTTCAGCCGCTGCTGAAGCATAAGAAAACCACTACATCTGGGGTAGCAAGAACTCACATGTTGTTGGAGAAATTTGGGTCACCCAATAGGTTTGTAGTGCATGCAAACTAATGGCGATCTTGTGAGTCATAGCATGTTTTAAAGAATGAAAATAGATGTAGGTTTTGGGTTATGTCCACTTGTGTTTATCAAAAACATCCTGAGAAACGATACTGCTAAAATTAACGTGAGACATAATTTGTAAGGTAAACAAAACAAAACCCAACCCTAACCTTTACTGTGGATGGGTTAGGGTGGTCTGGAGGATGTTAAGAGCCTACAAGTTGAAATAATAAAGGTGTCTTCTGTTTTTTCTTTTTTTTTTTACTTGTCATAACAAATACTTCCGTTTGAATTAGAAGAGAATAAAAAAATGTTGGGCACCAGACTGATTTAGATGGGCATTTTTAGTAGTGAAAGAGGGAAACCTTGGAGTCATTAACAAATTAGAGCACGGTGACTTCATCTTCAGTAGTATTAAACCCTCCGTGTTGCATTCATGCAGCCGGCCTGCAGGCCGGTCACAAACACACAAACCCTCCCGCCGCTCCCTCCAGCTGTTTGAAGGTAGCACATCATGTGTTTCCTATTGAACTGCAGCAGCTGACGGAGGTCTTGAAGCGATCCATGTGCGCAGCGGTCCCCCAATGAAATATTTTTAGCTGCATGCTGTGTATTTTTAGGAGCCGGGTTGGAATCGGCAAATAAAACCCGTCACCTTCCGCCCGCGACGAAAGGAAGGGGAAGGCGTGAGATTCCCGGCCTCATTGGCAGATCCAGTTTCTCCGATTGGGTTTTTTGGCTCCTTTGCCCAGAGATAACATCCAGAAATGAAACTCCAGAGCTTTATATTTGCTTTTGGTAATCCTGACAGGAAACGGATGCAAGTTTGTCTGCTTCCATCTGTTCCATTTGCAGCTCGGAGGACACAAATAAAAGCCAGTGTATTTTATATTAAATATTAAAATGGAGGTACAGATTGTAGCATCTCGTACCTGAAGTTTCCAGCATGTTATGCAGCCTACGGCGATCCGGGAAGCAACTAACAAGAACAGTTGATAATTAATAGCTTGAATTCACCAGGATTTTCTCCGTTGATTGTTATCGCAGATGGAGTGTGCTTGGGTTTTGGACTCTGATACGTTAAAGATGTTGATGTGAGGCTCTGGGAAGCTGCAGCGCTCAATTCGAATATTTTTCTGACATCTCAAAGAGAAAAAATAATATTTGTTAGCTACAGTCCCTGTAATGATTATGAAGAGGTTTACTTTACAAATCGCTGCGTCTTGGAAGCCTCGCGCTGGCATCCGTCCAGATTTCTGTTGATGTATAGAAATGACAGCTTTAATAAAACACGAGCACGAATGAAACCCCACAGAAGGCTGCAGCGAAGTCCCACAGATCTGTTTCCATTGCGGTCAGCGTGACGTAAAGAGGCAGCGCCGGTTTGGACGAGCACATGTAGTTACGGGTGATGCCCTGTCGAGCTCCAAAGACGGATGGAAAACAAGTTTTCCTGCAGCGTTCCCA
>VOQJ01002443.1:23890-37400 GCA_015052665.1 Apistogramma diplotaenia
GCAGTAAGACTAGCATACATTATGGGGGGTTTTTTTGTGGGGGGGGGGGTGATGCATTTTGGAATATTATTGTTCTCAGAGAAGTCTGCACATAGGTCTGCATTATAAATCCCATCTATTGAGATGTGCATTAAAACTCTAGACCCCATTAGGTACAATGAATGATGCCAAATATATCTTAGGATTAATTTATCAGAACAACATCCAGCAAACATCTCTTTCATATCAGCACTTTTGCTAATGTGAATGGCCGGGCTGTTGCTAAAGCACTTCACTTGTCTGGTTAGGGCTGATTTTAGAGAGATAAAGCTTCTACTAATGTGCACGTCCACGTGCAGCCGATGTAGAATAAGACAAGATATTTGATGCTACCAAAAATATTTATTATAGGAATGTAGATCAGCATCCCAAAACTTCTGAATTCAAGTTAATAACCTGGATTAGATGATATTCAAAATAATAACAAATTTCCAAGGCAGCAAATCCTCACCATTTTTAGGGATATATAGAAACGGATCAGAACAATGACTGTGTGCAGTGAAAACACTTAATGCACAATAAGACGATGCCTTAGCCTCATCATTTCTAAACGTTTAATGCTCTTTCCCCACAGTTTAGAAAAGCCTGCCAGAAGACCTTTTATGGCACTTAGAGGATAGACTTGCTAATCACCCAGGAGGAATAATTTGATACTGATCTCATCCATCAAATGCAGCACAGCTACACTGAAAAATAACTCGTTTGTACAACTTGAAATTAATTAAACAACAGTATTTATATAGAAAGCGCTATCAGTAACATAACAAAATATGTAAACAATCAGGCATTTTTGTGTAAGCTCAACGTCATACGACGACACAGTTATGGGAACTGCAATTAGCTAAGTGTGGCCCATTAGCAGGTGTTTGCACAGCCCCCAGTGACTTTTATGAAAGCTGACAACCAAATAAGGGGGGCACTCAACTGCAAGATGTTATTTCCAACATTGCAATGGGAACATTAAGAGTTTCACATTTGTTAGCTGGGTGAAAGAGCTATGAATCTCCGTACGCCACATGGCTCCTGTGATCTAATGTGCATTCGCTGCAGAGTTTAAAGGCACATGACACGGAAACCAAAAGTTATGTGCAGCTGTTGGAACCTAATGTGTAGATTAGGTAATAGACAGCAAAGTAAATTTCACCAGCTGAATTTACCAGGTCCCAGTCCTTGTAGTTAAGCAACGACATGCCTAAACGAGAACTACTTTTGTCCTTACTGCATTGCGACATTAACAAATGTAAATTATGTGACTGGCAGAATTTCCATACGTTGCGCAGCGATGTGGGAACACATTTCTTTCTGCATCTTGAAACCAAACAATAATTTGCATTCGTGGTCAACATGTAGTATCCAAATTAAAGTGACAATCCAAATGTTATTCCATTTTTTTATTCCACAGGGTCATTCAGAGGTATGATGGCAAAGAGATTCCATGCACTCTTCATTTTGCTGATAGCAAAGATTATAGTGGTTAAATCCTGTAAATGAGAGTAGTCAAATGTGAATTTGACCAAAAAAAAAAAGTAAATGCAATGGCTTTTGGCATGCTGTAAATTATGACGAGATTTGTCAAACATGATTTCCAATATTAGGAATTCATTACCTTCATATTTTTACATGTATGGGCCATCTTTTCCAATTATCCATACAAGGTTTTCAAGTTCTAGATAAGATAATGTTTACTTGTCGCATGCACAGTTACACAGTGAAATATTTTGTACCTGCAGCTGATAATAAGTAGAAAAAATTATATATCTATGTACATATAAATAAGAAGAATAAAATTCTCACTATATCCTATACACACTATACATAGAATAATATAGTAATTTACATTGTGCATAATAGTCCGCAGAGTTATGTGGAGTAGTACTTTATAATGGATGAATGGATGATGCGAGAAGGAAATTAATGTAGGAAGATCAGGGCTCATGTCTCCGAGCCGACTTTGAGCTCCAGATGGTATCTTGAGAATGGCGAGAAGGGAGAGGTCTGATGGAAAGAGGAAGGGTGGATGGGATGCAGTGAGGGGTTAGATAATGAACGGATGTGGTGAGGGATATGAATAAGATGAGAATTGCTAGAACAGTGAGACAGAGAGATCAGGAGTTGCTAACTAGGTATCCAAGAAATTTGCCTGACAGGTAATTACAATTGGAGCATTAATTAATGTCTTCACTACATTTTATTCAACGAAATCCATTATTTACAGTCTTTTTTTTTTCCTGTATGATGTTTCTGTGTTACTTTCTTCTGGTATCTAGTTGTATGTATTTCTTATATTTATTCAGTGGGTCCACTTGTGAATTTTATGAATGTGTTTGTGTGTGAGATGGCTGCTAAGGATGACTAAATTAAATATTAAAATCCCTTATGCCACCAAAACAGCGTTGACATGTCAGGGCATGACACCAGACCTCTGGGGGTATCCTGTGGTATCTGGCACTGTGAAGTCAGCAGGGGATCCTTTGGGTCCTGTGGGTGGCAGGTTGGGGCTTTTGCAGATATGATTTGTTTTGCTGCATCTCACAGATGCTCTATACCGCACATGGGCAAAACAATGCCCAAGGGTGGGGACTAACCATCTGAATCCTAACTGGAAAAGAAAACAGACTCCAAAGAGGCAGCACTTGGCCAAGGAATCTCAAGGTGAATGATTGAGTCCACAAAGCTATTTAATTAAGTGCAGTTGGTAGATATCAGACAACTGGCAAGGTGTGGGCTAATTTAAATGTTGCAGAATTTAGGTGGATTTTCATTTATATCTTTGTTGTAAACCCGAACCGCCTATTGATTCAGATTTATTCATGCCAGTGTGGCCCTCTGGGAAAATAAAGTGTTTCCTACCCCTGCTCTATCAGTTGGGGATTTGGGGAATGTGGCAGGGTCAACTAGCAGCTCTGTCATTGTGTGTCTTTGCCGTGGGCGTGTGCACTTGCTCTGCAAGCACGTTTTGGCTGGTGTTACAGTGAAAGTAGCATCCACATGTATGCCCAGCACTAAGGTTTTCCAGCAGAAGACTGCACTGTAACAAGATGATTAATGTTCTTTCTTCTGTCCGGTTGAAAGGAAATCTTTACCTACGCTACAAAGCTGTGAAAAAATATTTGCCCCTTCCTGATTTCTTATTTTTTACATATTTGTCACGCTTACATGTTCCGGATCATCAAACTAATTTTAATATGAAACAAAGATATCCCAAGTAAATACAAACTGACGGTTTTAAATTAGAATTTCATTTATTAAGGGAAAAAGTTATCCAAACCTACCGGTTTAAGGTCATACCAACACATTTTGTTGTTTTGAGCGGTTCAGAGATGGGCTTGGTGTTGTATTTTGGATCATTGTTCTGCTGCATAATCTGAGTGCACCTGAACTTCAAGGCAGGAACTGATGGCTGGACATTCTCATACAGGATTTTCTGGTAGAGACCAGGACTGCAGCTAGTTGTCAAGGTCCTGAAGCAGCAAAGCAGCCCCAGGTCTTCACACTACCCCCGCCATGTTGGATTGTTGGTATGATAATCTTTTTATGAAATAAATAAATTAGCTTTATGCCAGTTATAACTGGGTTTTTATCTTGTCACAGAATATTTTCCCAAAGATCTCTGGGATCATCAAGTGGATGTTTTGGCAAATGTGAGATGAGCCATTGTGATCTTTTTGGTCAGCAGTGGTTTTCTTTTTGGATGCCATTTTTGCTTAGTCTCTTTCTTACTATTGAATCACGAACATTGACTTTAACTGAGGTGAGTGAGTCCTGCAGGTCTTTAGATGTTGTTCTGGGTTCTTTTGTGACCTCCTGGATGTGTCTTTGATGTGCTCTTGGTTGTAATTTTGGTGGGTCAGCTACTTCCAAATTTTCTCTATTTGTGTATAATGGCTCTCACTGTGGCTCACTCCAGTCCCAAATCCTTAATATGTAATATGTAATATGTATGTAAGATATTTTATCCTACTTTTCCTTGTCAAACGGTTCTATTTATGTTATTTATTTTTTTATTCAACAGGTCAGGCAGTAATCAAGTCTGAGTGTTGCTCGTAAATTGAACACAGCTTTCCAAAAAAGAAAAGTGTGGTCAATCACAGTTAATAATTCATAATTTAACAAGGGGTGGGGTTGGGCAATTATGTTTTCACAAATAGGACATCATTTAAAAACTGCATTTTGTTAACCTGTGAGGGGGGGAGGGGGGTACTTTTACACAGCACTGGACCCTGCTGAAATCATGATCACCACTTCCTCCTTTAGAAGTGAAGTTAGGGCCCTATTGACGCGACCTTTTCAGTTAGACTGGTTTGCTGACCTAAGCGAACACTGTGCTGTGTTCCGCTCTAAGTAAATACACATGTACAAAATTAGACGCGCTAAACACCGCTAAGGGGGGGCTGATAATTGTAACATCTCCAGTTATAGAACTCCAATCGAAGGTTCTCTCTCCCTCTCTGCTGCAGCGTGGGGTTTCCCAGCGCTGACTGCAGGGTTACCGCGCCCATCTCATAGCTCGGTGGCCGTACAAGAGCGTTACTACGGAAAGGGCAGATGTTAAGCTCGGCAAAGGGGAGACTGTAGGTTGTCTTCTTGGGTGAGGTATAGTAAATTTAAAGATTAGCGTTTTATCTGCCTGGGCAGTGCCTTCAGTAAAGGGCTATTGTGGGTGTGATTTTATACCCCCCCCCCCTTCTCCGGTTGGCTGACTGAGGTTGTCAAGCTCCCCCAGCCGTAGCCTGCGTTCGGGAAGGGCTACTCCTCGGAAAACTACGCTAGCTGGCTTAAGCTAGTTAGTAAGCTAGCGTTGTGGTGTTCGTTGATGCGTGGATCGGAGGTACTCACCGTTCTGTGTTCCAGTCAATGCCCAAACACAAAAACAGGCGTATATTGAATCAGGTAAGGCAAAATAAAGCGGTAAGCACACTGCTTTTAGAGCTTTAATTGTAACTGTTCGTACTATTGGCTGATGGATTGTGGCGGAATTGAACTGCCCGGGGGTGGGGTAGCAGTAGCCTAGCCTTTTAGTTAGCAATGGTGAGCTAACGTTAAGTTGGCTATTTTGTCATAAGAGTGTTTGCATCGGTGAATCCCGGTGCAGAGTATTAGCTGCTAATTCAATGGCAGACCTTAACCAGCATCCAGGCAGCTGAGCTACGTTAACTACAATTAATGTCGGCGAAAGCTTCTGGCAGGCGTTACAGTAATGTTGGCCCAGCCGAGGTGCTTCTTGGTATAAAATACAGTGATAGCGCTATGACACTAGAGACAGCTGCAGTAATAATGCTTATACTTGAAGCTTCATATGTTGTACTGGCTTACATCGCAATCAAAATGTTACATTTAAAGATTTTGTTGTCAGTTGATGATGACACTGGGTTGGGCTGGAACAATAAACGTCCTGTAAAAATAAAAGCAAGCACTATTTTTCCGGCGATAAAAAGGGGACTTATAGCATCACTTGTTAACTCTGCACACGCTCCTGTATATGATATGAAAACGCTTATTGAAGGCAAGTACCGTTGCCGCGTTTACACCCTGTTTTTTCCTTTTTTTTAATCAGCCGAGTAAATAAGTTAGCATATCGCTGCCTGTCTGCAACAAAACGACCGCGTCGATACAACGCCTTAACTCGTGTTGGGAACATTACTTATCAACAGCCAGCAAACCTACAGGTTTCATGGATTTTTCTTTTGTTTGAAGGTCATTTGCTTTGTGAAAAAACGGCATTCCCCGTTTTTTGTTTTTTGCATTTGTCGCTTGATGGAGAACAGGCCATCGCCGCCCGACCTTGCAGTTTTACAGTCAACCCCCTCCTCCCTCCCTCCCATTCCTATTCCCCGGTCTGCTACAAGATTGAGAGGACTTAAATACACGTACGCGGTAATCAAATTAACTATGTACTGTTGGGTTTAACAAGATTGTTAGTATGTATGTAATTGGATTTCTGCAGACCACTCCACAAGCCAATTTCAGTGTTACCCAGTGTTGCTTAAACGCTAAATACATAGCACCCTGTCTAATTGCGGAAGAGCGGCGGAGTCTTCCCTGAAGTGAGTGTGGTTACGTTATTATGCATTAGATAATTCAGGCTATTTGGTTCGCGTGTGATGAAATCTCGCTAGTCTTGCGTTAGATCGATTTTGTTCGTTTCCAGGCATTGTTAACCCTTGAGGGAAACTGTTCTTAATAAAGTGACTGTAAAAGAGTATCAGCTCTGCCCTGCCTGCAGGCCTACATTGTCGCGCTTGCTAGCAAGCTAACTAGCGGACAGCAGTCTGCAAGATGGCGTTTGGCTGCATCTTCAGTGCAAGTCATATTATCGTTACACTGTGCAGCACCCAGTGTATGTTTAAATTAGATTAAGCTTCGTATACTATTTATTTATATTTGCGGTAATTTGCCACATTATTGTGCACCCTTGCGTGTAATTTACCCCTGAAATATGCGTACAGCCGCTGTGGAATAACCTTCTAAACAAACTCAGACAAAAAGCATGGTTAAAACAGCTATCCGGCAGCCATTCAAATGCAAAGCAAAGTCCAATGCAAATATTTCATTATGACTGTTGTAGGCAAATCACAGTACTGCACACAGTGCCTGTGTCAACTCTCAGTATAATCCATACAGTGTTGGGTAAACCTTTGTACACATACACGTTAGTGCGTACTATTGACTTGTGCTTTTATGATTTATATCACTGAAGCCCTTCAGAAAATGCTACTTGCATCTGGTCACATCTGTAAGAGAGGATCTGTGTCAGGGTTGCGATGTCATTGGAAGCTCAAAATCCTGGCAATTTCTCAAAATGAGTGCCTGGATTAGTTGTGTGTAAAAGAATTAAGATTAATCTCATCCTTTTATGATTGGAAAAAACATATTTCTAATGCCTGGACAGGCTTTGCCAGCTGTTTACATTAGTGGACATGGATAGGATTAGAGACTCATTGACTGAGGATTTTAGCTTTTAGGATTATGGAGTTGCTCAGTGATACTGCTGGTTATGGCTTTTTCTATGATCCAGCTTTTAGACCTGTGAAACATTGCATTATTATTGCTTAACGGTACAGTTAAACATCTGTTCTCAAAAACATACTGTCTTGTTTACCTAGTGCAACTTACATATGTAACTGAAAATATAGGAGACACTGTCAAAAATAGCAGACACAACCTGCCCTTAAGGGACCTGAAAACTAGTGAGCTGCAACTCCAGGCTGTTTGCCACTGCTCATTGTTTATCATGCAGTCAGCTGACCCTGATCAGGCGCTTGGAAAGGAGAAGTGATGAGGGAGAGGAACTCCTTAACTGTAAGCATCCACAGAGGTCAACAAGAAATATATATATTCTAGATATGGAGTATTTAAAACTCAGATTTATTACATGACTCCAGGCTGTTCTACATTTGTATTTGCCACTGCATTTTATTTTTGGAAGTTAGACTTGGGATCTTATTTCATCTGATTGAAGTTTGTATTTGATGGATCTTTGAGTAGCATTTTAAAATTACTACTGCTAAACCATGAAAGATTAATAGATAACCACCAGTTTAGCTTAAAAGCCTTTAATTTGATTAATTGTAACAAGAACAAAAATAACTGATTCCAAGTTCAAATGTAAGCAGAATTTTTTTTTTCTGACCTATTTCTATAGTTGTAGACTAAAATAGAATCCCTTAGATTTTGTTGTTTTGTCTTCATGGTATTAAACCATAAGACAAAACACAGTTTTGCCATTGTGGGGATTGGCTAAATTTTATGAAGAGAAGTTTAAAGAGAAGTTAGGAATAGGGTTTTAACATCATAATTTCAGAGATTTTCAAGGTGAGAATGGCATCCTGCTCTCACTGGATCATGATGAATGATAATCACGGTCCAGGACACATTTATTATAAGATTAATGAGCATAAGAAGATAACTCAAATCAGAAAGGTCAACCAGTCAGACGACTTAAACAATAGTGTGGATAAGATGGAGAAGATTTTCAGTGTTGTCCTGAAACCTTCGGTGGCATAGGTGAACCGACTGAAAAACAGCAGGTACGGTAATTTGGGAGGGCCAGAGTTGGTCAACTCAATCTTCAATTACTATTTAGTCATATTTAAAACTACTGGGTTTTTTTGTTTGTTTAGTGGTTGAGTTTATTAGGTTTGTTAATTTTGTTGCACATCTGTTACATGTGATAGAAGTAAGAATTTTTGGTTTAAAATTGTGACAGTTATGTTATGTATCCATATAATCAAAGGTGTCTTTGAAAAGGAAGTTACAATTGTTTTTAAAAAAGTTAGTTTGATTGCTAAATGTTCGGTTGTTCTAACAATAACCCTTTAATCTGAAAGCAATCCTGGCTAATTTTACATTTGGTCAAAATTGTGAGTGTTTTCTGTGACATAATTTGGTGTCTAATTTGCTCTTGGAAGTTCTATACACAAGAATCTGTGTTCTCATTTGAAACTTACAAAAATGTTCAGAGTGCAATTACAAGTTGGGTTTTCAAAAGTATTTTTGCTCACCACACTCTTATGATCCATTAGATGAATCTGAATACAAGGTTATCATTTAAAGGATGGGTAGAGTCAGTAAGAGACTTGTGCAACTAATAATCCCCCCTATTGACCCTATTCCGAATTCAATACTAGACTCACAAAGACATCCACAACTGTTGATTGCAGTCATGTTTTTGGTTTTTCATTCTTTTACCTTAAGAACAACTTTCCTTTTTATTACTTTGAGGATACTGACCCAGACTGTGCAGCATGTTACTGTAATGTATCAAATGCATGTCAGAACAATAACAGAAATTAAGTTGGTAATCAAAGTAATACATTTTTAGTTAAGTATTGTTGCTGTGGTCTTAATTTTGTCCTAATATCTATGTGAATATAGTCCGTGTCGTGCACCATACATTGTTACAGAGAGACTGTTTGCCTTAAATAATTGACATATTTGGAAATGCTATTTGTATTAACTGTTTTAAAAAATGTGTATATATATATTTTATTAGCTGAACTTTGAATGTGCCCTAAGCCTCTGTATTAATGTAAGTGGCTTATTGATCACTGAAATTCTGAGTATCCCAGGGATTGAGGTCAACAGGATAATGACTGCTTTTCGGATAACTGGAAAGTCATGACTTAACAAGATTTGCCTGGCAATCTGAATTGTGTGTCGGTATTGTGCTGGTGACATTGAGGTGGGAAAGTAAGGATGAACCATGAAATGCACATTGCATTGTAGGTAAACAATGTATTTGACAGCAAGCTTGCTGAAAATCTTTGACCACTGCAGTATTGTGAGCTGGGTTCAGATCAGCCTTTGTCTACAATACAACTTTGGTTTTGGAAATGAAGACTTGCCCAAAAGATTGAAGTGCCTCATTTTTATTTATTCTTTTTTTAGATCAACAAGTGCCCGTGGTAGCTGGAGTAAGGTAATTGAAAAAGCAGAATAAAATGAGTGAACTGGACCAGTTACGCCAAGAGGCAGAGCAGCTCAAGAATCAGATCAGAGTGAGTAACATTTGGGATAGCACTTCACCACATGCAACCATACATGCATTTGTTCTGAAAAATGTAACAGGCCATCCATCCGGTTAGGACTGGTGTGAAATGGAGAGAGTCTGACTAAAGAGTTGACCTTTTTTCTTGTCAGGATGCCAGGAAAGCATGTGCAGATGCCACACTATCACAGGTAATGTAACTTTTATTGTCTTTGGGTTGAAATGCGTTTAATGTCAAACTAACCTAAACTAACCTTCATGTTTTACAGATCACAGCTAATATTGACCCTGTTGGCCGAATCCAGATGCGTACAAGACGAACGCTTCGGGGTCATTTGGCTAAAATCTATGCCATGCATTGGGGAACAGATTCCAGGTAAACCGAAGAGCCAGAAGATTTGTGGAGCATAGTGAACTATAAATAAACATTTTTCTACTCATTTTGACTGAGTTTTTAACCACTGGTAAAAATGGATGTTGTGTGACAACTTCTGGATACTGTTAGCAGTGTTTATATTACTATTCTCCTTTTTTGTAGGCTCTTGGTCAGTGCCTCTCAAGATGGCAAACTTATTATTTGGGATAGCTATACCACAAATAAGGTAAGCCAGTGTTGTTTTTTTATGCAACCTTTGAGGATATGTTGAAATGAGAAGAGAGAAAACTATATTTAAAAGTGTTGCAGATCAGCTGAGAGAGAGGCATTTGTGGCCTTACCCCTGAGGCAGATGTGTCTGGTGTGCAGTTGCTGATATGAGAGGAACTAGTGCACCGTTTTGAGTGCCTGAAAAGTTATCTAGCAATTCCACTAAAGACAGATCTTAAAATTGAGCGTTATTCTGTGTCAGAAGTCAATTTGGGAGACTGAAAAGCTTTTTTACTACTTTGGGATACTGAAAAAACTCTTAGGGTGATATAATTTAACTTGGTACGGTGGACAATGATCCAGCTGGTAATAAAAAGATTAAAGGGTCATTCTTACAGTGCATTAGATCTGCTGAGAACATTGCTGTGTAGATGGGGGTCAGATTTCTATATTGGATACCTCAATGCAAGGCTGATTATTTAATCCTTTGTTGCCGCATTATGGCGTCCCCAAGCCGCGGGTTATTGATTGATGTCAAGTTTCCATCAAAATGGAAGTAATACGTAATACAGGCATGAGTTTACAGGATTTTAATGTCTCAACAATGCAGTCTCTTCTAAGTTGTTACTTGGGTCATGAGTACTTGAATAGTTTGGGGTTACTCTGGCCCTCAAGGAACCGTTGGAAACTTGTCACCAAGCCACCGGAGCGTTCTCTTTGCTCTAGGCTTTGGGTCACTGCTGTAGTCAAGTCGCTGCACTCTGGAATATTTTTTCTCTCTCTCCAAGGAACCTTGTGTGTTTGGCTTCTGTGTAGCTACTGCACCACAAAGACCTTTTTGATGAAGTGCTGACATGGTCGTCTTCCTGGCAAGACTTTCTAAAATGTTTAAGCCAGTCAATTTGACATAGGTCAACTCCAGTGAAGCTCTGTGCACATTTTAATGACACGGCTAATAGGATACAGCTGACCACAGTTTTGACTGGTGCAACAAAGGGTCTGAATACTTTTCTAAAAGAGCGCTTAAAACTGAAGTGTAAAAAGTGAAGGGATTGGATACTTTCTGAATCTTTTGTACCTACAAGTAATGGCATTTTTTAATATAAATTATTAGCGTAGACTGACCTAATCGTATATGGTTACTAGAATGCCAAATGCTATGTTTTTGCTAACTTTTTCATTGGTCTCCAAAAAGTGTGATCTGATTTAAAAAATAAAATAAAATTGCCTTTCTTTGACAAAATGAAACTTAAGTCTTTGTGTATGTTACTTTATAGGTCCATGCCATTCCACTTCGATCTTCCTGGGTCATGACTTGCGCATATGCGCCTTCAGGAAACTACGTGGCCTGTGGTGGTTTAGATAACATCTGCTCCATCTACAACCTGAAAACGCGTGAGGGGAATGTACGTGTGAGCCGTGAGCTCGCTGGACATACAGGTAAATGGTTGTGAAAGTCCTCTTCAAATAAAGTACTGGCTTCTCAGTGTTGTCTAAATCATCATAATTACATCCAACAAACACAGCGTATTAAGATGTATGCAGTCTGCGGTCATGCTGTATGTTGGTTGGAAAAAAATGGAAACACAATGTAAATTAAAATGTATTGAAAAGTTCTGATTTATTTACTGTTGATTTCTAATGAGCTACAATTAAGCATGTAGGAGTTAAGTTTTCACTGCTTGCTCTAAATGTGCCTACAATTTTGTTGTTGGTGTATTAATGAACTCCACTGACTTCTTGAATATCAGGATACCTGTCCTGTTGTCGCTTTCTTGATGACAACCAGATTGTTACAAGCTCTGGAGATACCACTTGGTAAGTAAAAAAGTGTACATTTCATAGTTTCATTGCTGAGCGTTAATGTGGTTTACACTGTTAACAAACTGTTCTCTCAATCTTTATTTTCCAGTGCACTTTGGGACATTGAGACTGGCCAGCAGACAACCACATTTGCTGGACACACCGGTGATGTCATGAGCCTGTCACTGGCCCCTGACTCAAGGTTATTCGTCTCTGGTGCTTGTGATGCCTCTGCTAAACTCTGGGATGTTCGAGAGGGCATGTGCAGACAGACATTTACTGGCCATGAGTCTGACATTAATGCCATCTGTGTAAGTTGCATACAAATTTAAATATAAGTGGTTTTCCTTGTTATATTTTTTTGGATTTTGTTTTTGTGTATTTTCATTCACTTCATTCAATTGTCTTTTTTATTTATTTTTTTCAGTTTTTCCCTAATGGCAATGCCTTTGCCACGGGCTCCGATGATGCCACCTGCAGGCTGTTTGATCTGCGTGCTGATCAGGAATTAATGATCTACTCTCATGACAATATCATATGTGGCATCACCTCTGTGGCATTCTCAAAGAGTGGCCGCCTTCTTCTGGCAGGATATGACGACTTCAACTGTAATGTGTGGGACACACTAAAAGCCGACCGCGCTGGTTAGTATTTTAAAATACTTTTATTTTTTCTGTCCTTAGTAAATTCCATTTTATAACACTAACATCCAAAGTGATAACTTTACTTATGCTTTACTTCACTCACTACATTACTGTTGACTAAATGACATTTACAATTATCTAGGTGTGTTGGCTGGACATGACAACCGTGTTAGCTGCCTGGGAGTTACTGATGATGGCATGGCCGTTGCAACAGGGTCCTGGGACAGTTTTCTGAAGATCTGGAATTGAAGCCTGAAGGTTCTCTTTGTTATGTATAACATGTATATTTTAAATTTGTATGCAAGGACATGGCCGTCTCCCCGAAAATCAATTTAACTTTAAGCTTGTTCCACAGTTGGTTGTAGTTTGTGTAATGGATACAAGCTGGGCTGGATTTTTGTCTATCAGGATTTAAGGTCTTACCTGGCAGAATGTTAAAAAGGCTAAACAGTAGGTCAGGTAAGATTTATTCAAATCATAAATTTAACCTGTCTTTGTTTCTCAGATGTTCATTTAACTCCAAAGTTGACTGGAAGACCATTACAACTTGAGAATGTTCACAGCATCTTCTTCAACACTGTTTAAACTGACTTGGACACCACAAAAACGAAGGGAAACCAATGCCTTTCCTACACAAAGAAGAGCACAATTGTTTATCACCTAGTTAAGAAAGGATCTCCTGTGGTATCAAATCCAAAACTTGTGCATTCCTTCTTGGACCATTTTATGTTACCTTGAAAGAGAAAACAACACTATCATCCCATGCAAATGTGTGCGTCTTGAAAGCAAATGTTGGAGTGTAATTGTACAAATTATTTAACTTTTTTTTTCTTTTTTCTTTTTTTTTTTTAAGATTTCTATTCTGATGGTTTGTTTTTCTTGTTGGCTTTCTTTTTTTTTTTTTCATATTTCTTTAGTGGTTTTTGTTTTTTTTGTTTTTCAGCTTTTTTT
>VOQJ01002447.1:10667-22447 GCA_015052665.1 Apistogramma diplotaenia
GGTGGGGTGTGGGGGGGGGGGGGGGGGGGGGTTGTCACTGGTGCTGCCCTCGTATTCTGCCTGCACATTTCCTCCCTGTCTGGACCTTGCGTGGACATCAGTGTAAAGCCCTTTGAAGCAGATCTCATTGCTTCCTGTATGACTGTCTGAGGGGGTGTTTCTACACATTGACTTTTTTATGTCAGTCACATTGTCTCTGACATTGGGGGCTCTTTATGCTTGTCACTGCTTCATTATATTGCTGTTCTGAGCAGCTATAAATTTGAGGTTGGCACTGGTACTTATTTCAGTCTCCAAAGATACATTTTTTTGGTTGTTGACTCTTTTCTGAGCAATTGTTGCTGCATGTAATGATTACCGTATTTACAATAATTTATGTGTTACGAATGATGCAAAACTTCCCCTTGTTTGATACTGTTCTAAGACCATGGCTCCAGTCTGCCTGTATCAGTCATTAGAGGGGTGTCCTCAATTAAACCACTGGAATTTGTCAGTGTAAGACGTGTGGAGGGTCATGTTGCTGTGAGTTGACATCACTGATGTAAGTGGGTGGGCTCTCTCAGATATTGGTGGTTAAGTGACCAGAGTGACGAGGGTCCTTTTTTTCATTTTTCGCTTTTCTTCCCCTTTGAATGAAAGGAAGTAGGAGGAGGGAAGCAGTGACTGAAAGTTGCTGCTGAAGGAAAGAGGACATCAGCAAGTAGTCATGGTTCCCACACAATAATCACAGATTGCTGCTCTGTGTCTGCCAACCTGTCTCTGATGGAAAGACCAGAGATGTCTCGATGTCTTGTCTGCAGGCAACTGCTGTCTCCAGTCCACTCTGGTGTGGACTGTTTCTTTCAGGCTCAATAAGGCAGTTGGTAGGTAGATATCGGCAACAGATTGCTCAGGGAATCTGCAGCATGCAGTCCACAGGTTCAGAGAATGATAATTACCATTGTCATTTCTAATCGGAGCTTGTTTCGTTAGGAGGCGAGCGCTAAGCATCAAACCCGTCCCTCTGTCTGTGTCAGAGACAGTGGAAATACATAGAATAATTAGACAGTCTAATCAAGGCATGTGATGCTTCTCTTGATTAGAGCAGATTAGACTGGACACATTCCTGTTGATCTGACTTCGAAGGCATGTGATTCCCCTTGTGCTAGGATCTAATTAAACTGAAATGAAATAAATGAAAAAGCAAGTCTGCTGCACCGGCCAGTTCTTATCAGACGGTGTCAAGTACTACCATTTTGTCAAAGCCTGCTGATGTCCTTTGGTTACTGTCCTGGGCTATGGCAGTAGTGTTTTGTAGTCCCAACTCATCATCGTACATAGTGCACCAACTATACAAAACCTAACCAAGCAAATTTGGTGCCTGAACCTAAATAATGGAAATAAAGGAAAACGAGGTAATTAACAGGACTCTCCTCTCAGGCAAATTCCAGAGTTGCGACATATAGACATATTCTTTTAAATGCAAATACCTGTCATCTTACATCTATAATTTGTGCAAAACTTTGTACACACAGTATATAATTCACGCTGTGCAGACATGTAATCCTTCTTGGTGCAGCAGCAGTACCCTGACACTGCTTTTTGCACAGGCAGCGGTATGGTCTGGTAGATCTGCATCAGCATGTTAGCGATGTCCCCCTTCCTTGTTGAGGCATGAACCCCTTGCTCCATCCCAGAGACCCCAGACTGATAGAGCCCCGGCTCATCTCCCCCTGCAGCCTGGCTCATGGCCTCAGGTTTCCACCGCAGCCCAGAGCCTTCCCAGCGCCTGGCCGCCCACACTCCCTCAGGAGCCCGAATGCTCCAGGATACGGGATGTGGAAATAATGTGACTCGAGTGCTTCCACCCTGCCTCCCGAAATCAGGTTTTGCGGATTGTTTATTTGAGGGGAAGGAGGCCTCAGACAAACATCCTGTTTTAAAAAGCTGCCTGGGTTTTGTAGCACTGCTGGGCGGTGAATTGCCCCTTTGACAGCGGGGAGAGACTATGGAATGTTGAAGAGAAGGCCAGCATCTCAGGGGACATGAGGGGGCTCTCCTCACCCGTTTGTCTTGTCCAGTTTGCAGAGTCCCATTTTAGGCTGGGGGGTTTTGGAGGGTTGCAGCTATACATCCTGAAGGGTCTCGTGCTTTATTCTCTGTGCAGCAGTGTAGGGCCTGTACCCACAGTCCTCGTCTCAAGTATCCGTTCCTGTCCTGGGAAGCTGGCTTCCGTTTCCCCTTACGTAACACACATACACATAGAAAAAAGAGCCATTGATAAGAGCGATAAGGCCATTTCTCATTTTCCCTTTCTCAGCATTGTTAGACTGTGGTGTGTCAGAAATCTACTTTCAACTTTTTCTGGGTTGAGTTATGACGCTGAGGATTCTCACTAGAGTCCAACAGAGGTTTGTGTCGCTCATGGAGGGGTTGTTGTATGTATGATATTATTACAATATGATTTATTGCCTCTTATGTGCAAAAGAAACTTCTTGGGCCATTGTATATTAATAGTTTCAACTTTATGTTTACAGCCGTTTGACTCTGTTTGACCTAAGTTAATATTTACGGCATTTGAAGGAAGCCTTCAGTTTATAGGAAAGAAATCTTCCGTGTGTAGGCTGCCTGGGTTATGCAACGGAAATAAAAGTTTGATGTAAGCACTTTTTTTTTAATCTTCTTTGGTTGTCACTGAAATGCAGAGGAGTCTAGTTCGCCTTCAGCTGAGCTTTTGTTAAATACTGATTTGTTTTGAGAGTTGATTTTCAGTTAGAATTGCCAACACGGGTCCTAGATGTGGTGAGGTAATGTGACCTCTGTGTGTGGAGTGAAAGCCCTGCTAATCTAAAGCAGTCCTTGCAGAGGTCTGAAACCCCTTACATGTCAACAGTAACTAGCCCGCTGAGCTTAGTATCTAACTGTCTCGGTTTGGCAAGCCAGTGTGGTGCCAGTGCTGCCGGGTGTTTGATTAACTTAACTAAAGGACTCACAGATAAATCTACAGCCTCATACCTGACCGTGGCTCCGGGCTCACAGTGCTGTCCTTGTCATATGATTTACAGAGTGGACTGTGTTTCTTTTTTAGGGCTTACCACACAGAAAGTACAGTCAGTAGAAATAACAGGAGGTGTGCTCGGTGTGCTATAATTTTTGCCCCATATTCTACCTTAGCAAATAAAGCGAGTGAGCTAATCTTGAAAAGTGCTCAGGGAGGGCTGCTGTTGCCATCTTCACTCCCTTCACACCGCAGCGCAGCACCAGCCTCCACCAATAGGGCCATTCATTCAGCTCGGGGCAAAGGGTTAGAGCAACAAATAAAGAGCGTGCAATGCCATTAAAAATGTATGGAATGTCCAACTGTTAGTTTAGCATTTTAGTGTGCCTCCCCTCAAAGCTGAGAGGGGGAACAATACTCCATTTGAGCCGGGCTCTGTAAATGTGCTAGTCTTGCGTCGCCTGGCATAGAGCAGCGAAGGAGGTGCCAGTTGTGGATGCTGTTTTTATTTTTTGACCATTTCACCCACAATTATAAATCTAGATACTGTCCAAGGCCGGCTACGATTTAGGCCAGCCTGTGGCCTGATTGTGAGCAAAAAATAGATTTCAGGTTGTTTTTTTTTTTTCCACTCTTCCTCCCCAGAGGAGCATTGACAGTTGTGCCTAAACCTATAGCTGTCAGTATTTTTAAAACTCAGAATAGCCGGCACATTCTTTGAGCTTTGAGAATGCTGTGTGGATTAACTGTAGGGGCCCATGTCAGTTGACATCTCTACACGAGCCTCTTAACTGCTGGAGGGAAAGGGATAGCTCATTGTGGATTGGTGAACAGTAAACTCCTAGTGTTTCAAGGCCTGGTGTATTTTCTCTTTACATGTAAATTGAGAAAGAGTGCGTAGATTTCTATATATACCTCATATATATTTTTTGCCTCTTTCCTTATCTTGAACTAGATCTACTGGAGCTATATCTTCATTCCATTCCCTTGTCCTAATATGGGGCCATAGACATAAATCGCAGCCTTTCATCTGGTTCCTGAAAACTGATGCCTTTTATATGTGACAAGAAAACCTTTATTCAAGCACAATTTGACAAAGCAAATTGTGCTCTGAGATGGAGTTTTTGTAAGTAGTAGTTATTACAAGTTGTAAACATGCTTATGTGAAAACTCTCATTTATTATGTTCCCTGGGGGAAAACTGTATTTACTTTTGTCGTATGTTTAACTTATCTTTTATTTGTGTGCATTTCCAAGGCCTTGGCAGTGTGGCGCAGTACGTGCAGTCAGCCTGTCGCATTTCAGGGTACGGTTTAGATTAGAGGTCTGGCTGTAGCTTCCCCCTCTTCCCCTCTCTGTGACTGCCAACACATAATTTACTTAATGAAATCCTGCCATTCCCTTTAGCTTCAAGATTTTTTGCAGATGTTGACAGGGAAGGACTTTGTGAATTATTGGAAATGTTCACTCCTGCATTTTTAATGAATGTCTTGCTTGTTGTGAACGGGCTGACTTATCGGAGATGGGCGAAACAGTTGTCTTTGTTTGGGGAGCTGGTGTCTGGATGCCCGCGGTGGAGCAGTGTGGGTTACACCCAAGCAAGTGTTGTGATTGAAACAGAAACTCTGGTGCCACATTATCCTGACAGAACACATTCTCCTCACAGACTCTGATCCACTGGGCTAATCAATAGAAAACCATTGTTTGAACGGCAACCGTGTCCATCATAGCTGCCCCACCTCCCGGCCTGGTGGAAACCAAATACCTAGCTTTCGCCTTAAATTAGTCAGACTAACATAACTCGTAATAATAGAGTTCCTTGTTATTGCTCATTTGAAACCAAGCCTTCAACATAGCTTGAATACATGGGCTAGTTAAAGTCAGTTTTTCCCCTTTGGTGTAGAATCTCGGTTTTCCCAGAAGAGAAACACAAACTAGAGAAAATCTGTTTCAGGCTGCACACCTGAAAGTTTTTGGGCTTAACGTGTGATGTCATTGCTGAGAATGAACCAAATGAAAGTCTTAAAGGATGAGGAAGAGAGCAACCTTCTCGCTGCACACCCCCCGCCCCCCCCCCACTCCTAACCAGAGTAGGAAGTTAGGAGGCACAGCGAGGGGAGGGGTTCAGGAATGTGCAGGGTCTCCTCTGCTCAGTCGCTCCAGCGTACTTGGCTCAAACCTCCCTCACACGCTAGCAAACAAACATATTCACACTTGTGCACACACAAACAGCACACAAAAAGATAGGTTGTGTGGGGAGGTAAAAGAGCACAGTCACCCAGCAGGATGTTGGCTGAGTCCTCTGCTTTCGATGCTCACTCAGACTCCGCTGGCCTTTGAGGCTGCCTGTAGATATGACACAGTCACAGATGTCCCCCACAGTTTTTACTGAGCTTTTACGTGCCCTGAAAGACTTTTGTAGGCCTCACTTGGATCACCACCATCACTTGTGCTCTATGTCTCTGACACATTGCAGAGCTTTGGAGGAAACTTGGAGGAAATGAGCAGCACATTTTCTTCCCCTGAAAAAAAAATGGTGCCTTTTCTCTCAAACCAGCAGCCTCACTGACGCGCCCAGTCGGCTCCCCCGTATTAGCCTCCTTAGCTTCCTACACCCAGTGTTGTTTATTGATTTAATTTATGGATTCTGTTAGTTATCTGCTATCAAGGGTGCAGCACTTTTCCTCCCCCATGGGGTCATCCCAAAACAGAAACAGAGGGAAAGTGAGGAGGAAGCGGATGACAATGTAAAGCATTCCCATTGTGACCAGAAAGGCTTGGTGATTGGATTGAGTTTCCTGGGCTCCCACGTTGTTTTGTTTTTTTCTCTCCCCACCAGCATATATCTCTGTGTCTATATAGCTTTCTCTCTCCCAGCAGAGAAAGGCCAGACCTCAGGCAGAAAAATCCATAGACATGTAAGAGCAGCTCCAGTTAGCATGTCTGTCTGATAAAGCCGACTTTGATGGCAGTGATAGCCCAGACGCCAGCCTAAATGTGGCCTGCTCAGGGGTTATAATCAGCCAGTGGAAGCCATTGCCTACAGAATTAAAGCCATACCATACTCTGATCTGGAGGGAAGGGGTTGCTTAACTTCTACTTTGTTGTTTAAGTTTAAAAGAAATCAAACAAATGTAGGGGTGATGGGGCAGGAATGCGCAATAACAAAAAAACTCAAAGTTTTCACACATGCACACACACACACATAGACCTCAATCCTTCCTTTCCACCATCCATCAGTTCACTGATACAGTCTAATAGCTGGAGGGGAATCTAATCCTTGGCACAGAATGAGAGCTTGCTCCCCCTCCTCCCTTCAGTTGTGCTGCACAAAAAGTCTGGCAACAGTGTTTTTCTTTTCCTGTTCAGCAAAGTTTCGGAGGAATGAGTGCATCTCTGCTAGCCGCTCCGGATTAGGAGAGATGAAGTATAATAGGGGTGGCCCTGGAGCTTGGTGGGGAGATGTTAGCACGGAGGGGAAGCTGTTGTTTGTCTGCCTGTCCCTGACACTCGGCCTCCCATTCATCTCACTCCAAGGCTGCGGAGCAGTGTTTACCCCAGGGCAGCTCTTTTCTGCTGCTCCCTCTGCCCTTTTTTTCTCCCTTCCCTTTTCATGCTGTCTTTAAAAGCATTACTGGATGATCATCAAGGATTGCCATTGAAACTTTCAAGCCCTCATTTTTGTGTACTTAACAGTAATTATCCAGACTCGCCCTGGAGTGCAGGTTGATCTGCTTTTTTGTTTGTTTCTTTCTGTTTTGTTTTTCCAAATGCAAATCTGCGTTTAAATTATGTTTAGCACAGGTGTACTTAAAGGCTATGTGAATGGCATGTTTGTCTTCTGTTATAGCGTTATAAATATGTCATCCATTTCTTTGCTGTTTCTTTTGCTCTTTTGCTGTATTGTTACAATCACGATAGTTAGTTTAGTTGCTTTTAATGCATGGAAGTATATTTTGGTAATACTTTTGTATCATTGCCCAAGTTTTACTTTTAACAGGGGTACTGTAATGGAGTATTTTTATGTTTCAGCTTGGCTGCTTCTCCATTTCTGTCTCCACCACAAAGAAATAAAAAATAGATTTAGCTTGGACCACTTGTAGCTGACATTTCACTTTTTTTTGCATTAACTTGAGCATGCATAACTGTTAGCTCTCCAACTTCCAAAGAACTGATATAATTGCGTGTTTGTTGACAGATCTGATGTCCTGCATTTGATACTCTGAATTTCTCCATTCGGAGAGACCACAGGGAAACAGAAAAATCAACATTTTCCTCATGGTCTCCATGGAGAGCACATCTTGTTGTGGAAATCAAACACACCAAATTCTGGCTGTTGGAGTAGCGTTTGTTAGATATCTCTGTTTACTGTGTGACTGTACCTCTAAATGAAGTATGTGCACATACAGGCGTCCTCAGCTACACTTAATGGCCTAAAATGTGTGAGTTGGCTTGCTACATTTCAAATCTGTTTTCTTAAGAGAAAGCCAAACACAGTCTGTCCTTATCATATTTCTACAATGCCAGACTAGATGCTTTATTCCACATACCGTGTTTCCTGTTGGCCATGGAAACATTTAGAGATCAAATACCACCGGATTTATGGATCTCTACTTTTTTGATGTGAGCCCGGTTATGTAAGACTTTAAACTTGATCAGCTCCATCATATGCTTAGCTCATTGCCTCTGGCTGCAGGAACAGGAAGTGTGGCGTCCATCCCGCGGCGACGTCCTTTGACTCTGAGACTGACACTAAGAGGAGAGGCTTTTGAGAATAAAATAACAATAATAACATGCGCTACTATTCTAATGGGTAAACGGAGCTGTTAAAGGTGGCAGGGTTAAATGGATGCAGAGCACTTGTAATTGCTCCCAGCCATCATGGCTCCACCCTGAGCAGAACCTCATGCAGCCCAACATGGAGCCTAAGAGAGTTGGGTGTCCATGCTGTGGCTAAAAGGGAGGGGGACACAACCATTCATTTCACCTCGTGTGAACTGCCTCTCTGATGTCTGAACTTTAAGCTTTGGTCTGAGTCTTGGTCTGGCGTGGATCTACATAATTTGATGACCAAATACTACTAATTAAATCCTACTTACAGTTTTGTAGCAAAGCATTTGCAGAACATGTTACCGAGTATGTAAATCTGCAAACTCCATCTTGACATTGTAGCATGTTTTCAGGGGGGGGGACTGGAGCTTTGTAAAAAATTTCTTCACTCAATAAATCACACGGTGATGGTAGAACAGGTTAGCAGTGTTTCTGCACAGGAAAAACTCTGAAAAATGCAGTCAGGTTCATGCAGACGTGCTCATTTATCTATTACAAACAAATTTAGGACAGAACTTATAAGCATGCATGCTGTTTTGTCTCCCACAAGCCAAACAGGCATGTGCGCGAAAGCACACGTAGACGCTAAACACAACAGAGAAACAGGAAAAAGCATAGCTCTTTCTGTGCTCACTGTCTTCCGCCAGGCTCAGGCTTAACATTAAATACATTTTTAACCTTTGTCCTGCTCACTCCTCTTCCTGGTGCTGGTAGTCTGACTATCGTTGTTCCAAGCTATGTGTGAAAACTAGATGCTATTGATCAGATTGTTTTTGCTTTGTTCTTTCCATCCTAAGAGAAGGAGACAGTAGCCATTTGCTCTTTTGTGTTTCTGTGCACAGTTTCAAAGTGAGTTTACCTTGATGTCTGGGTTCCATTTGACTCGAGACAATGGAGGGCCATAAACGAGTTGAGGTTGAGTTCTTTGTGTGGCCGAGCTGTGCAGCAGTAAAAGCTGAGCTCGGAGTGGAGGAGCTGGAGTGTGGAATTCACTAATGGCACATGCATGTTGGGGCCCCTGAAGAGAGGGGGTCATTTCAGCCATCAGTGTGTGCGCAAACACACAGAGAGCCTGTCTGCAGCTCCCCCTCACCTCCACACTTCCCCACTCACTCACTCTTTTCTTCCCCCACCATAACACAGAGATCCTTGAACCAGCAGGCGTTTTGTCTGTGCAAGTCTGGTCAACGTTTTTGCTAATCTTTGTATAAACTTTACTAGTATGGGTCACTCAGCAGAAAGGTTTAGTTGGGTGGGAGGTGAACAAGGCAGTTTGTTGCTGTGTGGATCTGTGATGCTCCACCTTAAAGGCGTTTGTTAATGGGGCGGGCGGTCATTAAGCCCTGAGAGCAGAGAGACTGAAAGGAATGGGGCCACAGGCCCAGGCTTTAAATCCTCTGTGCCAATAGACTCTCTGAAGCAAAATAATGGCATCACTCTGTGTGTGAGTTAATGGGAGCTGATAGCATGAAGGCTGGGGGGTCAGCGGGTCACGGGCTTGTGCTAAGTTGTCAGGGAGCTGAATGCCGTCCCTGGGCCCGCAGCAGGGGGAAGAGCTGGCTGGAGGGGGAGGGGGACCCCCTGCCTGGCCCTCCCCCGTCACCCCCACTCTTATGGAATGTGAGGAAGACCAGGGAAGAGGGAAAGGAGGCTCCTTAAAACCACGTTATGCTTGACACATTGGTCACTGCTCACACGTAGTGTGACATCAGAACAGCTGCATAACCACTTAGACTTGTGTTTGAAGCGCACTTGTCTCGCTGCAGTCTGGTCCTAAACTTCAGATGTGCTGCTGCATCACCGAAACAGAAATGGAAGATTTTAAAATTGATCAGGGAGGCTAGGTTTCTAAGAATGTCTTATCTTCTCCAGTTGTTGCATCAGTCTAATAGTCTGAACTGGAAGAATTCAAAACAGGAAGCAAAGGAATTGCAATTTTTTTCCCCCAGAGTTTCATCTTGTGAAGCTGTTGCACTGTCTCCCTCTCTGTAATATGGGAATGGCAATAAATGTGAATCTTGTACACTTGTGTATTCAAGTCAGTCTTGTGTGTCAGGTTACAAAAACTACGAGGGCACAACAAGTCAAAACGACACCAAAGAGCTGTGACGTCACTCTTGGTGTGCGCCGCTGTTTGCGAGCGCAACTGCAACCATAAACCAGGTGTTACGCTCTGCCGTCTGGGAATCCCAAATTGATGTACCTGTAGAGACGGACCTGCTCACGGACTCATGTCTGAAGCACAGCCACACTTTGCTGCAGGTTACAAAGAAGTCAGAGTGAAACAAGAGCACGTGGCCCCCCACCACTAATGATGTCAACTTTAGTGTGTCCTGCTGTGTCTGACTGACTAAGGCAAAAATGAACAGGAGTAAGTCTCCAGGATTTGAAAAACTATAATTGTTTGTCTTTCATTCTTTGTCTTCCTTACACACTGGCCTCTGTCCTCTCCGTGTGCCACAGATTTTATGAGTAATATAAATGTAAGACAGTGCTGAGCAGCTTCTGAAAGGAGTCAGCAGTGTGTGTGTGTGTGTGTGCGTGTGCGTGTCTCTTCAGTATGGTGAAGATCGAAGTCTACCTTGGGAGCAGTAATTCACTTTGGAGTGCTGAGGGCTGTCACTGAAAAGATTTCACAGACTGCAGCCATGAAAACTGAATTAAGAAGCTGATTTAGTGGACGGAGATGTTTAGTAATAAGATGCCAAGTTTGTTTCCATTGCTAGAAAGAACAAAAAGTTATTAAAATGGACAAAACATTCTTTTTATATTTAAGCTGTAACTGTGTTCTTTATTCCACTCTCCACATGCTGTACTTTGAAAGATTTTTCAGAGGGAACACAGAGTGTAATCTGTGTTTCATTTAAGTAAACAGGATTTGTTTTGGAAGTTCATGTGTATCCAGCAGCTCTGCTGGGTGGTCAGTGTTTAATCCCTACAGTGCCCTCTTGAGGTAGCATGGGGAAGTGCAGGTCTCCAGCTGGACTGACCTCGCTACACCCTCCACCCCCAGGATATGTATAGTTGTGCTGGTGTGTGTGCGTGTGTGTAGGTGTGTGTGTGTGTGTGTGTGTGTGTGTTGGACAGAAGTTCATGCAATGGTATTTATACAAGGCTTAGATTTCAATACAGTGCCTCCTTCAGTATTTATAGTGTGGCCATCTGCTCTGAACAATAAAAAGAGATAGTTAATCTCTTAAAACTCAAACCTTCCTTTATATTAGCCCTGTTTACATTTGTTTATGTTTTGTTTAATGGTCATTTCTCTGTCTCTAGATGCCAGTATGTCACCTGATGCCCCTAAGCAGAGCCACTGGTGTAACGTGGCGTACTGGGAGCACCGGACACGTGTGGGTCGCCTCTACACAGTGTACGAGCACTCCGTCAGCATCTTCTATGATCTACCTCAGGGCACCGGCTTCTGTCTGGGCCAGCTCAACCTGGAACACCGCAGCAGCACCGTTCAGCGTACAAGGGGCAAAATCGGCTACGGTATACTCCTTAGCAAAGAGTCAGATGGCGTTTGGGCATATAACCGCAGCGAGCACCCTATATTTGTCAACTCCCCAACTCTGGATGTGCCCAACAGCAGAACTCTGGTTGTGCGGAAGGTGATGCCAGGCTACTCCATCAAGGTGTTTGACTATGAGCGCTCGTGCCTTCTGAGGCACATCACAGAGGCTGACCTCTTGGATGGACCCTATGACCCCAACAGTGTGCGCATCAGCTTTGCTAAGGGCTGGGGCCCCTGCTACTCAAGACAGTTCATCACCTCCTGCCCCTGCTGGCTGGAGATTCTCCTCAACAACCACAGATAACACAGATGGACCCCACAAACTATCCCAAATATCATCTACCTAGATTTAATATAAAGTTTTATATATTATATGAAATATATATTATACTTGTAAATACGGAGTCATTTTTACAATGTAACTATTTATGTATGGTGCAATGTGTACATGGACAAGAGG
>VOQJ01002450.1:2854-14554 GCA_015052665.1 Apistogramma diplotaenia
AAAAAAAATATTGTTAGTTTCGTCCCGCACGGGGTGTGTGTGTGTGTGTGTGTGTGTGTGTGTGTGGGGGGGGGGGGTACTGGCGGTGCCTTCTCAAAGCAAAAGTGAAAGCGCTGCAGACGCGGGCAGGGAGGGCCGGGCTTGTCCTCGTCCGCGCAGCGTGGGGAGGTCTGTGCGAGTGACACGACGAAGTTAACGAGCTCATTCGTAAGTACGTCTCCTAAAAATGACTAACTAACGTGCGAGGCTGTGAACTGCCGAATCTCTGCCGTGCACGCCGACCACGCTCTGCGGAGGCTTTTATTTTCTTTTTCCAACTTAGTCTTCCGGTTCCACTTAAAGCTTATACAGAGCTGTTAGCGCATATTTAACCTGCTGGTTGTATTTAATTAACTTATACTCTGACTAATGGCTATTTCTCACCCCCGCCCCGCCCCCATGGTTCCTCCAAAGTAGAGAAAAGAAGAAGAAAATGGTGAGAAAACAAGTTTGTTTACATCTGTGCACCACTTGATGGCACCATGCAGCAGTCAGCTGGTTGATGCAACATTCTGCAGCTAAACGGGGAACTACAGAGGCAGCAAGTGTGTGTGTGTGTGTGTGTTCATTTTGCTTACACAGATCGTGATATCATATAAATGACACACACACACACACACACACACACACACACACACACACGCAGGAATAAAAAATACAATGACTGAATGATTTTTTTTGTTGCGTCTATTTTTGAGGTGAAAAGTTGATACATTTCCTTCATCTGCTTCAACAATGACCCAGATTTTCTTCCTCGTCCACCTTTAGCTCTGGGGGAAGAAGCTATTTGTCTTCGAAGCAGGACAGACAAACGGGGCTCATCGCTCCGTTGTTGCAAGGCTGGAAGATTTTGGCCAAAAAGAGGTGAACGCACCGGAAGAATGTGACTTCCTCCTGGTTTTCTGTCCCGTTGTCTCACGTGTTGGAACAGACATCACAGAGGCCCTGGACACCATGCCTCGTAAGAAATGAGCTTCACTGCTGTCTTCACTAATGTTGTGAATGGGGAGACAAACTAAGACACATCATGGCAGCAGTGAGGAGGAGGACCTTGTTTAAATGCGCCCTGCAGTGTGAGCTACAGGTGGACTCAATCTCCTCCGTTTCATCTTGTTTCTGAATCATTTCACCCTCTTGTCTCCATGGTTACAGGTGGTAAACAAGTGATTCTAGTGGTGATGCATCCGACCTTCAATCCTCATCATGTTGTGGCTGAAAGCCGGAGGCACGTGCGCGACGCAAACGTGCGCCTCACCGTGGACTGTCTGTTCCATCAGGGAAAACTGCTCAAGTGCAAACTTAACGACAGGATGTTTGAGGAACTCCGGAGGATTTTGGATGTTTCCATTTTCCAGGTGATGACAAGATTATCGTGACATTATTACTGTCGAGTTTATGCACAATTATTTTGAACTGATATTGACATTGTAATAACATTTCAAGCAACTCACATTTTCTTTCATTTTTTAGGTCATTTTCTGGAAAACCGTCAATTGTAAGTATGATTGTACTGATTTTATCCTCCGAGGTTTCACAAAGGGACACTCACACTCACACTCACACTCACACCTGTGAGCAGTTTAGAGGGACCGGTTAACCTAACCCCACTGTGTGAATCAGAGAGTTAATATTCTAATACTGACTTTGCTTTAAAATGATCTGAGATGATTCCTTGCTCTTTTTTCTCCTCTATTTTAGGTGGGAAGATTCGTTGGGTCCTCGTGTGTTTGGGTGTATATGTCATGTATCACTACAGTCCTGAAATAAGACCGAAGATAGGACTGTGAGAGTGACGCTACGAGGGACTCTGTTTACTAAAGAGACACAAGACTTTTTGTAAAGTTGGAATTTTCCATAAATAAGTTGCATTGTGCAGAATAAACTGACCTCAGATGAACTTGTTGGTCTGGACTTTGTCTTATTTTGGACCTGTGTAAGATCCAGTGCTGACATGCCCGAGGGGCCGTGTGATTGGTTCCTGCTGTGGACAAAGAGCCACTAAATTAACAGTAATTGTACACAGGATTTTGGGAGAAAGTGAATCATAGCACACACCAGGAGGGGGAGCTGAAGAGCAGGCTGTAACAAGATAAGGCAGCCTCTAACCACTGATGGCATCACTGCATGTTGCTCATAAATTATACTCACATCTTTCATTTTGTATGTACCTTCTGCTTTTATTGACTTGCATTTTTGTTACATTACTCCCATAACTAATCTAATGGTATAGACAGCAGGAGCTGTTTCAGTCTTTGGAGGGTGACGTGTTTAAATGAGCTCAGCTTTTTCTCTTTCTTCTATCGGTCAGCGCCTGGTTACACTATACACATATAAAAATAATAAATCAAAAGAAATTGACTAACAAAAAGAGCCTATAGAAAGTTTACAGAGCTCCTGTTGAGTTCTGTGTATTATACCATGATCCTGCTGACATCTTTGATTGTAACTGTTATATTTGAGAAGAACTTGTTACTACAAGAAGAACTGTTTCCAGTACTTGCACACGGTTTGTAAGTCGTTTTGCTCTGCTGATGTGTTCTCATCTTATTTCCTTAACAGTCGACCTCATGTCTGCGCTTCCTGTTAGGTGGTTGTGGGGGAGGGGTGTTCACTGGTCTTCCGTACAGGGACAGAGATGCCCGAGACACCAGGAGCTTCTCAAGGTTTTCTGTAAGTTTGCTCTTAAATATTAATTTCGGATGTTTCCTGTCAGGCTGTGAACAGACGACTCTCGATGTTCTGCAGTTCAGAGATGATGAACCTGTGAAAGCTTGTGCAGAGCAGCTGTTACCAGCACAGATGCATGTGGACCTGCTGCCTGTATTTATTCCACTATGTTAAACTCTGACTAAAGCCACATTTCTCTCTTTATTCCTAGAAGCACAAATGAAGAAAATGGTGAGAATTTTTTTTACTTTATCAAATAATTTACACTACTAGACAGCACCATACTGCAGACTGTTAAAAAAGATAAAGCTGGCAAAGGAAAAGTGGGAATCAGGAAGTGCAAAGGATCAGTGAGGAGGAAGTGAGGGCAGCTATGAAGAGGACGAAGAGTAGAGGGGTGGTTGGGCCAGATCACATACCTGTGGAGGCAGAACATTTTGTGAGGACGGTGAGACGGTGGTGAGGTGTGCTGTAGGAGTGACAGGTGGGTTCGAGGTGGGGAGGGGTCACCAGGGGTCAGATCTGAGCCTCTTCCTGCAATGGTGATGAAAAGGGTGACAGATGAGGTCAGGCTGGAGTCTCCATAGTTTGTTCTTTGGTCTTTGTAGATGACATTATGAGGGAGCAGGTGGAGGACAAGCTGGAGAAGCACCGAAGAGAAGAATGGAAAAGTGTGTGTGGATGAGGGAGAGGTGAGCATGCAAGCAGTAACCATTCAAAGCAGCAGCCAGTGCACAGCAGAGACGAAGAAGAGAGTGCAGGCAGGGTGGAGACGAGTGTTGGGGCGATTAATCACAGAAGGTGATGATCGCTCTGATGTGCCGGTTTGGAGACCGTAGTGCTGACAAAGAGACTAAAGGAGGAGGCAGAAATGAAGATGCTCAGATTTTCATTGGGCCTAAGAGGCAACGTTCAGATGGTTTGGACATGTGCAGAGGATGAGGGGGGATGGGATGGAGGCAGAAGATCTGCTGCGGGGCTGCCTGAAGGAAACAGAAGAAGAAGAAGAAGAAGAAGAAGAGCAATTTAAAGCAAAAGTAGGAATTAGTGGAAACCAAAATAAAGCTGACAGGGGAGCGAATGTTGGCCTTACAGTGTATTCACCAAGTGTCCAGACACATAAATAAATGCTAATGTTGCACACAAAAAAACTCCTCATTCTTCATGCTTACATCTTGTTTTTGATGAACCAGCATTGATCACAAACTTAATGCATCTTTGAATGGTGACGAGCCGCCTTCTGCTGTAAACACTGCACAGCTGAAGAGGGCAGAAACGAGAACAGTGCAGCACAGTTGGTGCTTCGTGACGATTTCTGTGGTTGAAACAGTTCCTGAGCAGGAAATAACTCATCTGATTAGCTGACATTTGCACTTCAATCAAGAAACAAGCTCACATGCAAAACCCTCCAACCTCTGATGCTGCTCAGACAGATTTTCACTCCATCAGATTTTCACTCATCACATCTAATTAGCTCAGTGTGCTGAGGTGCGTTCAGGTTTATTGGAAGGCTGTTTGCTAGCCTGAGGTCAGTTACAGCTCTGTCACTTCAAAAACAAACTCGAGAGCACGTGAAATTTGTTATAAAATGAACGTTGACATTCACATATGTACTTTTATACATAAGTTGAATTATTGTTGAGGTGAAAAAGTTTGTTTTTGAAACCTTCAGTGTGATTTCTGTCAAAGATGATCTGCTTCAATCTGCAGCTGCACTAAACTATGAGCCCACGTTTTCTTCTCCACCCGTCTTCAGCGTTGGGGAGACGGTTCTTTGTGTTCACGGCAGGAAACACGGCGGCGGCTCATCGTTTCATTGTTAGAAAGCTGAGTCGTCTCGGCCAAACAGAGGTGACGTCTGCAGAAGACTGCGACTACGCTCTGGTTTTCTGCCCTGTTGTCTCACGAGTTGGGACGGACATCGCAGAGGCCCTGGACACCATGCCTGGTAAGAAAAACTTTATTCAATTATTGAGCAGTGATCCACACTTCTACTGTAAATAATTATAGGAGGAAATCCTTAGAAATGTACCTGTATGTGACTGCCCCTTCAACGCACTTCCAGGTTACCAGTTCTTCAGTAGCTTGTGACTTTGGTGTTATTAGCATAAGATGTTTGTTCTGATTTGAGGGCAATTCTTTACAATCAAAATGTAAACTAATATAAAACACGCAGAACTACACAGAAAAAACAAAACTACAGAAGAAGCATTTTCCTTTTCTTGTTTGTGAATCATTTCATCTTCTAATATTTGTGCTTTCAGCTGGAAAACCAACAGTTCTGGTGGTGATGCATCATACCTTCGATGGTGATTACTTTCCAGGTGAAAGCCGGAGACAGGTGAACAATCCAAATGTCCGCCTCACTGTGGACTGCCTGTTCTATGAAGGCCAACTCCTCGACTGTGACTGCAATGACATCATGTGGCATGAAGTCCAGACATTTCTGCGCGTTCCTGATAACCAGGTAAGTGACTGATCAGTGGGGATCATTTTGGGTGATGAGGGTCTGTGATTTTGGCATTTTTAATCCTGTGGACTGCCATCCAAATGTCATCTGTTGCCATGGTGTCGATGGGTTTATGTGACACATTTTCTTGCACACTGACGGGTGTTTCACAACTTTTTGTTTCTGTGCGGTCAGCTTGGGGAGGTTTGTTATCCTGGGACCAGCGTAAGTAGCACAAAGGGTCAGGCTAAGCTGGACACCTGGCTCACCAGGTGGTGTCCTAATGGGGCTTAGGAGGAGGTGTTTTTCATTTTTATTGGTTGGTTTATTTTGATGGTGTGTGATTTGGGGTTCACTAGCTGATTTGTTAATTTGTGTAATATTTGCATACTTTGGATGTACAACATCTCTTTCTTTCTTTCTTTCTTTCAGATGACTTCCTTTCACACCTCTTTTTGCTTGCAAAATTGTAAGTACAGTATGACTGTGATGTTTTTTCATCTGTTATTTAGATGTTTTAGAGGAAACTCCTTCTTTGCGTGCTCCTGATATTAGAATAACATCTGATTTTGACATTTTCTTGGCCCAAATTTCACCATCTACATAATATAAGTTAACTTGACATTTTGAGTGTGGTCATACTATTCTTCTAATCATAACTTATTAGTGGAAGATCATTAATATATATACATATTATTGGATGCAGGTACAAATACATTTCATTGTACACTTATCTTAAATAAAAAACTTACCATGTTAAACCAATTTGAAAACTTTTAATCGAAGAATTTAATTTTCTAATAGTAATGCTGGATTGTTGGTGTTGCAGCGTTCCCTGATGACTCACTGCTCTTTTATTCTTTTTCTCAGGTGTGAAGATGATGTTGCTTATTTGTCTAATCCTGCTGTTAGTGGGCGTAATAATTCTGTGCATAGCTGCTCTGTTGTGTCTTGAAGGGAAAAACCACATGTGCTTTTTCAAGCGTGTGTAATTATCTGCCAAAGAAGAACAATTACTGTTATTATTATTATATTTTACCTGTGAAGGCTGGTGCATGTGTGTGCTGAAGGTTGTGATCAATGGTATCAAACCTGACAGAGGTGAAATCATGTAAACTCAGCATGCTGCATCTTCATATTAAGCCATAAACTTCTTAATATGCAGCCATCGGTAAAAAAGAAAAAGAGATATTTAAAAGACTTTAATGTTTTCCCTCTAATTTGATCTTGAACTGATGTAGAACATAAAGTGATGTCAGTGTAACAGATCTTTGAGGTTGTTGTTTCTGCGAGTCTCCAAAGCTAAACGTGTAAACTCTTATAAGCTGGTCAAAGTTTTGTGAAATGTTAAAATTTGTCAAAATGTGACTTTAGATAAGCAAGTGCAGCATGTGCTTTAAGTTCAAATAAAACAAAGGAATATTTTTCTGTGGTGTTGTGTCGTCTTCAGTCCTGAGCCAAGCATGTCTAAACTGTTTACTCGCTCATCCAAGAAACAGTCTGGAATATGGAGAGCTGGACAGCACCAGGCCCTGACATGATTCACACCTACTGGCTAAAGAAGCTAACTGCACACCTGGCAGCACAAATAAAGAGGGTTATTATTGGCTAAGACACACCCGGAATGGCTGAATGAAGACCGGACGTACTGTAGGAGGGAGGGGACCGGTCCCATTCAACTACCGGCCAATAACCTGCCTCAGCACAACGTGGAAGCTCCTGTCAGGCATCACAGCAGCTAAGATGAGCAGACACGCGGCGCAATACATGAGTTTTGTTCATCTTCAGATGATTTTCATAGATTTTTATCATTTATAGTTGTTAGTTTAGTTTTAGATGGTTTTAGGTTTTCGCTCGACTTCTACTTCCGTTGACTGCTCACAAGGGATCGCCACAGCGTAGGGCTCCCCCTGTTGATTAAACAGTGATATGATAAGTGGTACAAAGGCAAAGCAAAAGCAGCTTTCACATGTATGTTTGCAAACACTTATAAAACTCACTCACTATTAACTGTCAGTGTGTTTGGTGATGATGAAATCATTTAGATTTCAGGTCCACGTGAAGTAGCTGAAGACAGACTTCGGTCCAATCAGGAGCAACTTTCAGGTTATATCTTTTTACAAGACTGCCACCTAGTGCATGCAATTGGAACATTTCTTGACAAGAACAGCAAAGGTTTTTGTAACAGCATGAATAAATGTTAACTGTATATTTACACGTTATGGCATAATCACCTCAAACGTTTAAACATAATTTTAAGACATCAACACTAAGTGCCAGTGCTTTTGCACCGCACACCTCAGAGAATCCTCCCCCCCCGCTGCCGTGTTCTTGTATAAATTCTTTCACAGTCTTTCTCATCTCTGCAGTTCCTGTTGAGCAGTCGACAAGTTGCTTTTTCAAGACACAAGTGGAAGGACTGCACTGACAGGTTGTGGGGGAAGGGTGTTGATCGGTCTTCAGCTTGAGAGAAAAATATGTCAGAGTCACCGAGAGCTTCTCAAAGTTCTCCGTAAGTAAACTTCTTAAATACTTTTAGATGCTTTTTTTGTTATTGTGCAGAGCAGCTGTTAATAGCACAGATACATATTTACCTGCTTTGACTGTTAAATTCTGACTAAAGAGCAGCCTTCTCTTTCTTTATCCCAACTTAGATACACAAATGAAGAAAATGGTGAGAAAATAATTTTACTCTTTTACTTCCTCTGCACAGCATCAGTCAGCAGACTGTAAGAAAGGTGGTTATTAATTAGTGAATGGATCAAACTGCAGCCCAAAGGGAAGTGAAGAGTGAATATTAGTCTGCATTTCACCAAGTGACGAGAACCATAAAAAATGCTCATATTGCTCACTTGTCCTTATTGTTCATGCTTTTGATGCACCAACATCGCTCGCACATTTAATGCATCTTTAAATTTCTGTAGCTGCCACTGCACTTTAATGACAATCTGAGATATGAACTATATGAAATATGAGACATAAGAATACATTTTATTTAAGTTTTTGACCTTTGAGACACTTAGTTATGGTGTCGGTGTCACCGGAGACCAGAACACCGTCACAGTGTGTTTGTTTGCAACAACCAGTTTTAACAGTTTCACTTTCTGTTTAAGTGGAAATGAATTTGAGCTGCAGAGGCTTGAAGGGAACATCCTGCACTGCAGTCAGAGCTCACTCTTTATTTCTGTGCCTTGAACTGATTTTGTGTCGTGAGCTTCTGAAATCTCACGCTTTCTCTGGTTAGCTGACATTCAAACTCTCATAAAAACAGGTTACAAAACCGGTTTGTCCTCACATGCTTACAGTTAATTCTCTGTGTGTGTGTGTGTGCGTGTGTGTGTGTGCGCTGTATTTTCTTTGTAAAGTTTTGCAGTGTTGTTTTAATTGCTTTAAGACATTGTAGCGCTACATAGTTTTTAAATGTTTTCATCTTTTATGGTAAGCACTGAGTTTACGTGTACCGGTAACAAAGTTGCCATATAAATAAAATGACCTACATTTTCTTCTCCATCCATCTTCAGCTTTGGGGAGACGGTTCTTTGTCTTCATGGCAGGAAGCACAGAGGAGGCTCATCATGACATTGTTAGAAAGCTGAGTCGTCTCGGCCAAATAGAGGTGACGTCTGCAGAAGACTGCGACTACGTTCTGGTTTTCTGCCCTGTTGTCTCACGAGTTGGAACGGACATCGCAGAGGCCCTGGACACCATGCCGTGTAAGAAAACCGACTGGCCATCGGGTATCACCTTCTGCAATATTAAGATGCAAAACTGGTTCTTACGTGGGCTGATATATGTACACAAAAGATTTATAAATGGGCTGCGAGCAGAAGCTTTATTTCACATAGAGCCACATACTGATTACATACACTGATTAGTTGTTGCTTCACAAATCCCACCACTTTGTGAAATGGGATGCACCTCTGTGTTCTGATTTGAGAGTCATTATTTACAACCAAAATGTGAATGAATATAAGATATACAGAGCCATGGGGACCTTTTGTGTCTTATAAGCTGCAGATGGAAGAAGCAGTTTTCTTATTTTGCTCATAAATCAAATCATCCTCTTGTTTTTGTGTGTTCAGCTGATAAGCCAGCAATTCTGGTGGTGATGCATCATACCTTCGATGGTGATTACAGTCCAAGTGAAAGCCGGAGACAGGTGGAGAACCCAAATGTCCGCCTGACCGTGGACTGTCTGTTCTATAACGGCAAACTCCTTCGTTGCAGCCGCAATGATATCATGTGGCATGAAGTCCAGAGATTTTTGCAGGTTCCCAATAAGCAGGTAAGCTAATGCAAGATTTATACAATATAAATACAGGCTTCTAGCCAGCGGTTGATTGGCCGGCGTTGTGCCGGGCTGAGGATTTTACTGGCTCAGCATTAGCATGCTAATTAGGATTAGCATGCTAATGCTAACACCCCACACGACGCTCTGTGCTGAAAAAACTTTCTGACTAGAAGCCTGAAATATAATCATTGTCAGTGTGGTATCTTCAGTGAAGGATTATCTGTGCGACTGAATGATTGGTATATTTGATTTCAGGTGTTTTCCCTTCACACCTCTTTGTGGCAAGACTGCCTAAACTGTAAGTATGTTTGAAACATTTATTCATTTTTCCAATGTTGCCAGTTTTACCTAAAGTGCTTCTTTGTTTTTTTATAGGTCGACTGAAACCTTGGGCAGTGGCTGTAATTTCTTTTGCAGCATTATTGATACTAATATTCATCATAATAATAATTGTAGAATATGCGTGACGTGGATGTTTCTGGAGCTGCAAGTTTTGATAAACATGATTAAAACTACAGTAGAAGGGAAATGATGTAAACAGAAGAGTGGATCGCAAAAGACAAACTGAAAAACATTGTAAATACATTTTCCACAAGTCTTCCTCCCCCTTTTATTTTCAAATTATGATTTTGTTAAATGTACCTGTACCACATCAAGATTTGTTCAAGTCATTAATTTAAATATCACCACTCTTCATCAACACGTTTTGAATTACTAAGAAGAAAACACTTGGCAGACTTTGAGAATTTCTTTAGGCCATTTCAGCTTCCCTGTGGTTACAGATATTAAAGAGAAATCCAAATAAATGCATTTTCCTCTCCAGTTGTTTTTGTGGTCATTTGGTCCAATTAGCCAAAGGTTTTTATTTAGGCTTTTCTCTGTAATTTTCCATCCAGAGTTTGTTTCTGTTAGAAACCATTATTTCAGCGTCAATGCTAACGATGATTAGCGTGCTAATGTTAAACGCTAAATGCTTGCTAATTGAGTGACGGTGAACAGTTAGCTCAATAATTCTCTCTGCATATAAAACATTAGAGGTACACTTACATGTCTCTCTGAGCTTTGTTTCCTTCTACTAAATGCTTTATAGAAAAAACATCATCATGCTGTTATCACTAACTACAGCAGCAGTAAGTGATGTCATTTTGCTGGGAACTGTAGTTTTTTTCTCCAAGGCCTCTCACAGCTCGGGAATTGGCTGGAGTGCACTGCTGATGGCAGTGAGAGCAAAGAGTTATTATAAAAAAACAGTAACAAACACTTGTGCTTTGCTAGTTTAAGAAATGCAGTGTGTAATATCAGTTCCACCCACTGGGTGGTGGAAATGCTGTTAAGAGGAAGTGGAAATGAACGAGAATAACATCAGCCTTGAAATAGCAGTGTCACCTGACACTGATCTCCTGTTAACTGGCTGCCTTTGCAAATCAAAAGCGAAAGTGCTGTGGCGCAGGAGTGTGGTGAAGGATATGAGGAATACAGCAGACTATCAAACTTTTCAGTAAGTAACTTTCTTAATTTAAAAGAACATGTTTGTCAGGCTGTGAGCTGCTGACTCTCTACTTTGCAAAGGAGTAACACAGGTTTTACACGGCTAAGGTTTCTTTTTTGTCTATATTGCCAAAAGTATTTGTTCATCCACCTTCACTCGCATATGAACTTGAATGACATTGCATTCTTAATCCGTAGGGTTTAATATAATGCTGACCCACCCTTCTTAGCTGAAACAGCTTCTCCTCTTCTGGGAAGGCTTTTTGCGAGGTTTAGGAGTGTGTTTATGGAAGTTTTTGACCATTCATGCATTTGTGAGGTCAGACACTGCTGTTTGATGGGCACGCAGTCTCCACTTTAATTCATCCTAAAGGTGTTCTATCGGGCTGAGGTGCAGACCAGTCATGTTCTTCAACACCAACCCCGCTCATCCATGTCTTTATGGTCCTGCTTTATGCACTGGTGTGCAGTCATGTTGGAACAGGAAGGGGCCCTCCCTAAACTGTACCCATAAAGTTGGGAGCATGAAATTGTCCCAAATGTCTTGGTATGCTGAAGCATTAAGAGTTTCTTCCACTGGATCTAAGGGGCTGAGACCAGCTCCACCAATCTTAACACTGGGCACAATGGAGTCAGGTACGTACCGTTCCCCTGACAACCAGCAAACCGAGACTACCATATGGAGTAGTGTAATTGGTCACCCCAGAGAACATGTTTCCACTGCTCCAGAGTCCAGTGGCGGCATGCTTCACACCACAGCTTGGTG
>VOQJ01002463.1:5544-26937 GCA_015052665.1 Apistogramma diplotaenia
TTGTCACGTCTTGCTTTCCCACGCTGTCCAGCGTTCCTCAACTATTGTCATTTCTCTGATCCAAAAATCTTCTTGAATGCCTTTTCCAAGAAAATCGCTGGTTCCCATTCTTTGAAATGCTCTGCTATTCTGCCTTCTGCATAGCCTTTCACGTAGCAGCCTCCCCCCACCACCACCTCATCATTCTGGATGTGCAAAGTGCCAAATCTCTGTATTATATTACCTTCACCACCACCAAAAACACCTGCCTGCTGATCACCACAACATTTTTATTATTAAATTCTGTACAAATACATTTATTTACATCTCTCTTTATTGGAATAGGGTAGCCTTGTTTAATGGCCATAAAATATGGTGATCGTGTGCTAAAAGCTACATTACATCATGTGTTATTGGCATTATAACAGATTGCTTACTTCGCCAAGGAAGTATGAAGCACAGCAAACAGTGTGTCCTTATAAAACTCATATATGACCTGCCCTAAAAATTTTACAGCAGCACAGGATTGGTTGAAAACACCCACAGAGATGCACCAACTTTAAGTGTGATTGATTCAGTGATACAGCCTGTGTCTGTTTAACCTGTGCCTTGAGAAATCAAAATCATAAAATGTTCTAAGACCACAAGGTAATGTCACTTCTGGACTCTGCTCTGGATGTATGTCATCTTGGAAAAGTTTACCAGTGATGAGAGAAAGTTAATCCGTCCATTCTCATTCTGCCTATCCTCGCAGGGCCGACACTCACATTAACACCTATGGGCAATTTAGAATGACCAATTAACTTAACCCCTGTAACGGCATGTCTTTGGACTGTGGGAGGAAACCCACGCAGGAAAATATCCTTCATGTTACCATCCAACCTGTTTCTCAAACACCAGTCTTCATTGCATTGGTTCACAATCCCATAAAACATTCATGTCATAGCCCAATTGACCAACACAGCCATGCTGCTCACAGGATTTGCTTTTTCAGGCTGCGATCTCAGATTTTGAGCAACACTAAGGAGGGCGCTGGCTTGATGCAGCTGTGTGGTGGGGCCAGAGGATGTGTGTGGACTGCAGAAGGGATTTTAAATCTTCTTCTAGGAATGGGAGGTTAATTCACCTTCAGGATTGTGTTTGTATCTAAAATGTCATAAAAGATTCATAACTGCTGTCAGCATGTGTGCAAAAACCCTGGTAGAACCCGTACGAAAGAGTCGGTACACATGGTGATGGCAGTGCGCGCCCACACACATGCAGTTCATCAAACATGTTGTAAACATTCCCCCTTTCACACACGTTATGAGCAAACTCGAGAGAACAGATCCAGAACAGGTCTGGAAGCGTGTTGCTTGGATACAAATATCATTAAACTTAACTGTCAGACTGCATCTGCTTAGTGTGTCACCATCCACAAGGACTTGGCTGCCCTCCACTTAAGGTTTTCTCCGATCCTTCTCTGAAACACACACATGCATTCTAGCCTGTTACAAGCACTGCTCACAAAGAATTAGACACAAGCATATGCACAGACCAATACACACACACACACGCATACAAAGACCACCTGGGAGATCTGTTTATATATCCGAGCAGAGACTGCACAAGAAACAGATGTCACTTTTATTTCATTTTATCCACAAAAGTTACAAATAGCCTTTTATTTACATCCAGAATATAGTTTTATCTTTAAGGAACGTAGACAGCAAAGTTATGCTGTGATCACAGACAAACTCCTGCTGTTATAAACAAGCTTAAAACATGGGAATGAGGCAGAGCTTAAGGCATAAAGTATATAATTTTCACATTTACCCTCTTGTGAAACCAGCCAATTCAATTTGAAAAGAAAACTCTGGTAACAAAAGCAACAAATTTAAAATATGGCACCCAAACACTAAAAATAAACACTGTAATAAAGATTATTATCAGCCTGGATTGATATTGCATTAAATCTTTTTGACAGGATGGCATTTGCCCTCTGACTGACTCCTATCTGAGTGGGTGTAAATAAGGTGTGTGCTGGTAGATCTGCGCTGGTTTCGTGCAAAGCTAACATTTTAAAGACACTCACCTAAAGGGAGTTCCTCCTCCTATTGGCACGCAGGTCTCTTTGTTTTCTGTGCTGCCAGCACTTTTTTTCTACCGTTTTCTTTTCTCTCGTTTGTACATAACCCAAACAGGTCCTGTTGGCGTAGTAACTTTGATATTATCGAAGCATACTATTTGAAGGGGATCCCAACACAGAGATTTTTTTTCTCTTGGCTGGTTTCCTGCCTGCATGAATGAGGCTTGGTAGGTTAGAAGGCAGCCAAAACAAGCTGAGTACAGTTGGGGCAGGTGAAGCCCTGCTAACAGCTTTTAAAATATTTTTAACAGGTTGCTGTAAATAGTAATTTCACTTGCTTATAGACACAAAGTGTCCAAAACCTCTGTCTAGTGCACTTTAGATAAGTGGTTGTTAAGGTGATAATGTAAATGTTGTGAAGGCTTTATGAACTCTATGAACTTTGAATATATATATATATATATATATATAAAGCAAAAACTTCAAATGCAGTACAATTAGGCCATTGATAGCATGGTGACTGCCATCAAGATCCCACATGTAGATTTACAAAAGATGCCTTAAATGTTTAGGCACAGGGCAGCAGACCATGGCTTCACGCAACTGTTGTCTCTGCTGATTAAGGCTCTAGATTTCTGGTCAGTCGTCATACTGACTTGTTTGTAACAAGAAAGAAACAAAGAAAGAAACAAAAATAAAAAAACACCCACAAACCAGCATAGAGATACGTACAGTTGCTATTTGGCCCGGCATTCCTTCTATGCAGAGATAAGGTACTGTGGTAATGATTGTAGACTGTTACAGTTTTGCTGTACCCAAATTACATTCTTCAGCAAATTACATTCGGATGATTAGTATATTATTTCAAATTGCATCGTTCATATTTCATTTTTGGTAGTTTTTAGTATTGCAGTTTACCGGAAAACCATGTGGTCATCCCTTAGTCCAAAAATAACATGATGTAATTAGTGATTCTTACAGAAATATTTACACCATTCAAGATGAAATGTGCAGATTATGTGAAACCGAACTAAAGACGTCACAGATTTAAGAAGGTATGGAGGAGGAGATTTGTCATGACATGAAAAAATTAATGAATGTAACATGCTTAACAACCTAAAGTTTGGTGCAGAATTATGCTAGCTTCAAATAACTGCAGACCGGACAGCTTTAACATCTAGCATGAGCATGCAAACAGAGAAGAAAGGAGCAGAAAAGCCAAAAGAAGTTCTTGTCTTAGATAATACAGGGAGCAGGTTAATATCAACACAATTACATTTAATTTGACTAAACATATTTATAAATGTAGTATCAGCTGGTTACCTTGACACTCTAATTTAATGATTTAATTACATTTTCAAACTGACTGGCTTTGATCTTTGTGGTTGCCGATGGCATAGCTTTCTTGTTGAATCTTTGTATTTCATGTGATTATATTTGACTGAATTTACCGGTTGCTATGATACCAGAAGTACAGGCACAGGAAGAAAATGACAGAAAATGAGTTGTTTACAGGTTTAAATTGTTAAATTTTAGGAGCTCAGTGGATTCCAGCGTGGTACTACGATGGGATGCCACCCCTGCAACACGTCCCGTCATGAAATTTCCTCATCAACTGTTAGTGGTATTATAACAAAGTGGCAATGACTGGGAATGACAATAACTCACTCTTGAAGTGGTAGGCCAGGCAAAATGACAGAGCTCGCCCTGCATTGTGCCAAGTGTAAAGTTTAGTGTGTGTGTGTGTGTGGGGGGGGGGCTATGTTATGGTGTGGGGTTGTTTTTCAGAAGTTGGGCTCGGCTCCTTAGTTCCACTGAAAGGAACTCTCGATGCTTCAGCATTCTAAAACATTTGGGACAATTCCATGTCCCCAATCTTTGTGGGAACAGTTTGGGGTTGAGGATATACAATTATAGAAGAAAATAATATAAGAAAATTATATATAGATTTTAATCCCATTTCTGCAAACACCTCATTCTCCTTTACCTTGCAAGTCACAACTCAGAAATGGAAACCAGTAAAGGGGAATGGCCTGCTTTCATTCCTCCTTTCAGGCTTTAACTGGCAAGAGACATGAGAGAACCTGAACTTTGTTTGCTGTCATATTTAAACGTGTGTGTCCAATATGACTTATTGAAAGACAAAAGTAAGTGACAAAACTTAAATGAGAACTTTTTCACACGTGAGGCAGAATGTGTGGATTCAGAGGGCAGGGTGACATATACATGACCCAACATGTGGAGCAAAATATACATGAAAAAAGCAAATACCTATAAGCTGTCTGAGGATGACTAAGAATGTTTGTGCAAGACCATAACACTCCGGTTAAATGTTGAGACACCGGCAGGCGGGTTTCAAAACAGAGCCGTCAAAATACAACAATTAGTAACCGAGGAAATATTTTGAGGTGAGCTGTTTCTACGGTGATAATTAAAACATATTTTCCATAAATAGCAGTAAGAAAAGCCTGAAATAGACATGAAATGATTTGCTTATTTGAACTACTGAATCTTAGTTCTAGTGCAGTCCTCTGAATGTGCCGCTACCTTTAGAGCTTTCCTCTCAGCATTTTAGTCCTTCTAGAAAACACATCACCAATGAGCTGCAGCTTTGTGCACAAAAGCAAAAATGCATTCTGATGGAAAAGAGAGACACACGCCTTCAGCGGCAAACCAAATCTCTGTCAGGTGGACATCGTCGAGGGATTATTTTTAGACTGGAATTTGGCACAACAGTTTACATTACTGAGATGCTCAGCAGGGTTGAAATATTTCTCTTTTATGTGTTTTAATGATGAGTCATCTGCCCTGAATGTGTGAGGCAATAAAGTACTGATAAATATTACTTTAAAAATAAAGAAAACTGTCTGTAAACAGTGTGTCTACTTACACCACTTAGCCACAATTTCATTTTGAGAAATACTTCGAGGTTTTGTGTAAACTCAACTACTCTGTCAGCACTAATAAAAATGTCAGATTACTTCCAAATACTGTATAGTCATATTTGCTTCTTACATACATAAAAGCAAGCACATTTCAAGTGTTTGTATAACTTTTTTTCATAGTCTCATGCCTCGTTTCTTCGAGGGCACATCATTACTAAATTTTACACCATAAGCTTTTAGAAGCTCAGGAACATGAAGCAAATGAAGCAGGCATATCACTGTCAAGTCATACACCTTTTGTACTCTGGGGTCAAAATGACCCAGTATCCTTTATTTATTTATTTTTTTAAATTCAATTCAATAAAAACCGATAGTTCACTCGCAGAACTTCAAATTAATTTTGATTGTGAAGAGACAACCACTGTTATTTTCAGACCATTTGATGAACAAAAAGCATATGTTGATGGCAGCAGATTTCACTTGGGGCCAGAAATGACTCCGGGACATTCAGTGCAGCTCAACATAGCTGCTAAATCTATCATCACGACACAGAGCATTTGTTACCTTTCACGTGCTGTTTTTAATCCCGAGCTTTATTCGTTGCTCATGTAGCCAACTATCACTTCTTCCTCGTGCCCTCTGACAAATGTGAGTGACTCTGTTGAATGTGCTACATAGGTGCAGGTTAGGGTTCTTGTGAAACTACTGTATTGCTTGTGAACAGGCATAACTTTAGTGTATTGCATTCAGAAATCTTGGCATGTCTTTTATTATTTTGGCATAAATTTGAGATTCTTGAATGTTTTGGTACTGAAAACAGTGCCAGTGAATCACTGCACAGTATTCGCAACCATCAGGGCATTAGTCATTAGATGTCTGACTATGTACTTTACAGTGTTCCTCATTCCAGCATATCAGCAGTTGATATTTCAACAACAACATCAGGGCTACACTGGCAGTAAACTTTCACGGCCAATGTGTTTCTGTTGCTCAACGAACATACTGTTGTCATTACTGAGCTGCTCAGAGAAAAGCATTCGTCATTCTTTGGAGATTTTCCCGTTTCATAGCTTAAAGGTATAAGGGCTTTAAAAATGAAGCTAACAAACCAAAGCACAAATAGAATTTTAAACAGTGCATTTATACATTATCTTTGTTTTGCATACTGCATGCAACACACAAAGAAAGTTTAACTCATGCAATTGTACTTTATTTAACTGTCTTCATAAAGCCATAAGTGCTATACACATATTGTCATGTATATACACGCAGAGACATGGCGTCACATGCTTTTACGTGCGCAGAATGAAAATATGGTATGCGAGCTCCTGTCACTGTGTGGTTAGCTTACAGGAATCCATTCTTGACATGCCACCATTCAAAGTAGTGACTTCACTCCAGGTTCTGTGTCACACTCAGCGCAAACAGATCATTACCTGAAAATCACAACATTCACACCAGCGCAAACATGTTCAGGCTAACTCCTACAACCACCTACAGAACGTGCAGTTTTCATAAACAACAGTTGAATAATTTTGTACTTGGCACAGTGACAGCACGAGTGTAAAGTCAACACTGAGTTCCAGGTGGTTTTACAAGGATTTTTTTTTTCTGTTTAACTATCTGATCACACTGTGGCGGGACAGCCAGTCGTCGCAATTGTTTGCACGTATTTTCCGGAGGTAAGTTAGACAAAGATGGGCTGTTGAATTCAACAGAAGTCAGAGGTGACCTGGGGCAGCAGGTGGGAGGAGATGTCAGTTGCAGGGAAACGGTGGCTTTATCCGTTAAGGATGTAATATAGAGTTCACAGTGGAATGTGCTATTTCCGTTTGGTCTTGATACATCTGACGCAATTGTAGTGCAGTTTCCTCGTGTTCACACTGCGAGAGGCTTATTTCGTATCTAAAGTATTCCGAAACCTCAAAGCAATTTACTATAACAGAACATTACTGTAATCATCATTTGTTAGGTGAGTCTTGGTCAACAGGAAGGACGGGATCCACTGTTTGTTTAAGTGACAGAAACACAATAACACAAGTTTCCATGTGGGCTGTTAAAATGGCATGGCATTAAATGTTCACACCTCAGCACTGGGCTTTGATACGAGAGCAGGTGAATATGTGAAAACTGCTGGCGCAGAAGCCCGAGCACTGTTTACATATTACACACCAGCATGGAAAGGTGGCGCAGTTTGTTTGTTTCCACCATAAAAGGGTTGTTAAAAATAATAAGATGAAATAAATCATTCTCCATACAAAAAAAAGATAGCTCTGGCTGTGATTACAGTGCTTCCTGAATGTGACAAATAAACTACCTGCGGGCACCGCGCCTTAGAAATGCAAAGGAAATATACGCCCCCTGGTTGTCTCAGGTGAAATAGTCCCAAGGTGTGTGCGTAACCTTTCACAGGTGACACTTAAAAACCTGCTTTGAATGAAGTATGAATTTAAAAATTCTAAATAGTATATTATATGATCATAGTGAAAATTTTAAATTATGTCCACTGTTTTATTAAATAAATGGGAACACAGTGTTAAGATGTTTTGTGATATTGCAAATGTTTTGAAATCATATGCCCCGCCCTCTTGGGCTGGTTCTGAGGTAAGCCGTCTATAAAGTGCTGCTAACGCAGACCCTAGGTGAGACGGACTTCAGCGCTTTCGCAGGTATGCTAGAGAAGGTACACTTCTTTAGATACAGTTCGAGACACTCCGCATCTTGACGCACGAAAGGCTCCGGACTTTACGCAAAGAGCTCTCCGGGGTTGAAGGCTGGACAGATACTACTGAGCAGCACACTAAGCATGAAGCTTGAGGTGCTGTGTGGAAGTCACTATGACATGAAACATTTTGAGATGTCAAGTGATGCTGAGGGTAATGAGCGCTCTCCATTCCCTCCTGAAGAAGAGCTGGGGTCTGATGGGGACAGCGTGGCCCACAGTCCTCCACCTGTTACCCCGTGCGGCGGCAGAGGCAAGTCCAAGCCGTACACACGGAGACCCAAACCCCCGTTTTCATACATCGCTTTAATCGCTATGGCCATCCGGGACTCACCCAGTGGACGTCTGACTTTGGCGGAAATAAACGACTATCTGATGAAAAAGTTTCCGTTCTTCAGAGGCACTTACACCGGCTGGAGGAACTCCGTTCGTCATAATTTGTCTCTTAATGATTGTTTTCTCAAAGTGCTCCGGGACCCTTCGAGACCTTGGGGAAAGGACAATTACTGGATGCTTAATCCTCATAGCGAATACACTTTTGCTGACGGGGTGTTCCGGCGCAGAAGAAAGCGCATCAACAAAAAATTCAGCGGGGAACAAGACGAGTCCGACCACACAGAGGAGCCCCAGCGCACTCATCAGTCTACGCCCACCACCAAGACTGATTCCTGTCCCAAGTTCACCAGTTCATTCGCTATTGAGAGCATCCTCAGTAAGCCGTTCAAGAGAGACTTAAATAAAGAACATTTACCTCCCATTCCTGCCTTCACCTGGCCGTACTACACTGAACTAATGACGTGTCATTCAAACACACCTGCCTCAATTCTATATGTTAAGTCACCCTGCCACGTGGATTCCAGTGCCCAGCATGTATCAAACCCCTACGGTGCTGGGTTTCTTTCATAGACAGTCTTGCAATGTCACAAAGGAATGTGGAGTTATTACTCGGTGATTCAGAATCATCGCTGTGCACTAATGGTGGACACTGAGGATGAAGACGACCAAAGACAGACAGAAACCCGTTTCATCTGTGCTGGGTCTTGATTTTAATCTGACATACCTGTGGCGGGATGGTGTTTCTCTTTTATTTTTAAAGCGTTCTCAAACTTGATATTTCACTCTGTAATAAATGTTGCTGAACAGAGCATTAACTTTATTTCTTCAGCGAACCTGTTAAAATGTGCACTTTGACTGTTTTTGTATCGTTGTATTTTCAGAACTATGAAATAAAAAAAAGAATAACATTAAAATAAAAACGTTGTGCTGGTATCTGTTTTCTGTTGTTGGGGCCTGGAATTATACAAGTTCATAATAACTGTTTTATGTTTTAGTTAACTGCCAGTGCAATTATAGCATTATTCACCAGGGCGTATTCATGTGATACCACCTCAAAACTATTTTCGGAATCCTGCACTGCCTATTATTTGTATAATAATAATAATAATAATAATAATAATAATAAATTGGCTGTTGTTCGTTTTTTCTCTTTCTGCTTCCTGCTTCCAAAAATATACATATGTAATATGGGCCGAATATTTACTTTTCAGAGTTCATGAAGCTCATTGCTGCCGGACAGGGGCATCCAATATTTATCTTTTCTGTCTGGCGCTGCAAATAGCTGTCGCCTCAGTCACCACATACTCAGGAAAGGGTTCATACAAACGCGCCATAGAAAGAAAAGTATTCCAATTTCTTCTGTTCTTCTGAGACAAGAAAGGAAATTTTCCTTTAAAGCAGCTGTTCGTCCTGGAATCTCGAGTTTGATGTTGACAGCCTGGCCGGACTGTGCTTTTAACTTCACTGATGGTGTAACATTATTATATGTCTTAAGCCTCTTGACGTGCTTCTAAATACTGCACGGAAGAAATGACGTTTGCATAACGACAAGTTCATATTTTATCATCTGAATCCTTCCAAAGACTTTTCTCAGATTGGCTACTTTCAGGACGTAATCCAGGCTCCGAGAGGTAAACTGACACTTGGGCGCTGTGTGTGGTATGTTGGCACGCACTGATGGAAAAAACATGCTTCAACCTCTCATGTCAGAGCCCTTAACCCTGAACAGATCCCCAACCAAATCAGGCTGCAGAGCTTTACAACCTAAAGCTGCAAGCGGCCGTTTTCAGTGTATGCAGTAAAAAATAGAGGTAAAAGGAAATCATTGAAACTTGTTCAAACTCTGACTTCATTCATCAAGATGTCGTGACAAATGCTAGTCTGTCAAATGTGGACAGAGATGTTTTGGAAAGTGAGTTGTGGGAGGAGATTTGTCTCACTTCAGTGCGCTGTGTCCGGCTTCTACACTGGATACTTGCCAGATGGGGAGGGAGTAGTTCCTGGCGATTTCTTCGAGGGATTTGGGGGACTAGAGGGGCAGAGAGAGATTTAAGAACTGATAGGTGGTCGAGTTGTGTTTGGCCGAGTGGATATGCGCAAGCAAAGTCTTGAAGCTTTATTTCCCCTCTCTGATGGGATTATTGCCAGCAATGGGCAGAGAGCAGAAGCAGGGTCAGCGGCTGCGTTTCTTGATTTTCCAGGTTATAATCTAGCCGAGCATCGCAACGGGGACACTGACCTTCTTAAATACAGCTTTAGGAAACCTCTAACAGTGTTTGAAATATAGGAAAAGAGAGTTGCAGAAAAGAGACACAACTATGACCACTGAGAATTCCCAGCAACATTTGGATCCATCCAATCCTCTGCGCTCCAGTCCAGCTGCCGGTGCTCTGAGCGCAGCTCTGCTGAGCGCACAGCCAGTGATGGAGAGCGCGCATAATGAGTCGGCCAAAGGGAAAAAGGGAAACTCCGGCTTGAGGCGACCCGAAAAGCCTCCCTACTCATATATCGCCTTGATTGTGATGGCTATTCAAAGCTCGCCAACTAAACGGCTTACTTTAAGCGAAATATATCAGTTTCTTCAGGCCAGATTCCCTTTCTTCAGGGGATCATATCAGGGATGGAAAAATTCCGTAAGACATAACCTGTCTCTTAATGAATGCTTTATAAAATTACCCAAAGGTCTGGGGAGACCTGGCAAAGGGCACTATTGGACTATCGACCCTGGTAGTGAGTTTATGTTTGAGGAGGGCTCGTTTCGTCGCAGACCTCGGGGGTTCCGTAGGAAATGCCAAGCTTTAAAACCAATGTACAGGATGATGAATGGTATCGGGTTTGGTGCATCCATGCTATCCCAGAACTTTGATTTCCAATCACCTGCTGGCTCATTAGCATGTCATAGCAGCTACAACTTGGACTTAATGGGTAATGCAGTTCCAGGTGGCTTCGATGGACTCGGAGGAGGACATCACATCCCACACATGTCATCAAGCTCCGGGTCGTCATACATGGCTGCATGTCAGGTGGCCTCGAACTCAGACTATTGCCCCGACAGCAGCAGCAGCCCCCTGCAGTCCTCCCCAGCGATGATAGGCACTTTGGACTGTCAGTCTCCATATGCAAATACAGCTTCACACTGGAACGCACCTGGTGTATCGTCATACATCAAACAGCAGTCGGTGAGATCAAGCAGTCCAAACTCCTCAGCGGTGCACGCGGGAATGACATCTTACTCTCTGGATCAGGGCTATTTGCACCATAACGCACGCGATTCTTCTGACATTTCAGGTAGACCCTCTGCATTTTTTTGCCTGCATTATTTCATCTTCTCTGCTTCCTATTCGAGATTCACTTATGGTCGTGATTAATTGGTCATTCGTCAAACACCGCTGCAGTCACCGCTCTTTATGTAAACATAGCCTAAACATTTAGTGGAGTTGCATGTTTCACATAAATTAAAATATAAAACGATATAGAAATCATATTTTCTCTGTGCATTTTTATTTGATCAAGTTTATTCAAAAAGTAATTTATACATAAAACAAATCAATATAATATTACCAATTTATCGAAATGCAGCATGTTAAACAGAAAAATTGTTTTTAACGCTAACAAGATGATTTTTTGCTTAAATTTTTTTTATATATCATGCATCAAAATATTACTGTTAAGTTGTGGCGCACTCAGGCCTGTTTAATGTTATTTTTAAGTATTATTATTATTAGTATGTATTTTATTATTGTGTGATTGCATCTGCAAAGAATATTTTTCGAAGCCCCCGTGCTGTAAAATTCAAAAAATAATAATGGTTAATAATGAAAAGAAAGCTTTTATTGATTCCTATGCAAGATTGCCCCACCTGCTTCCAAAGCTGTAACTGTATAATTTCACTCTACTGTTTTAATCAAACACTAATGATGTAATAGGTACGACTATACAAACAAACGCGTTAATGAACAAAAATATATTTACCAGTAGTTTATGTTTTATAAATATAAAATCGGGAAAATCAGCAGACTTGGTTGTTTTTTCTTATTAACATTTGGATAAAAATGCATTCATTCCCTTGTTGTTAAAAGGACTATGCAACTTACGATAAGAAAGAAAGAAAGAAAGAAAGAAAGAAAGAAAGAAAGAAAGAAAGAAAGAAAGAAAGAAAGAAAGAAAGAAAGAAAGAAAGTTGTTAAAATATAGCACTAACCAATTTTACGTCTTAAACTAGGGCAAGCAAAGGCTCTAAAGGGAGACACTTTTTTGGTTGCGTGCATGTAGAAATCCACAGCTTGACTAAAGAAGTGATGATTTGACCTCTTGTATCCTGTTTGTTTACAGTCGGACTGTCTCGATATTCCAGCCACTCAGCTCCTATGCGTGACAGGAAGGACTTCGTTTTAAACCTTCATCCCAGTACCGGTGGACCTTATTATCATCAGCTTCATCACCATCAGCAAAGCGTCTATCAGGACGTAAAGCCATGTGTAATGTGACAAGAAGAGGCAAATGAGCTCCGAAAATAAAACTCGCAATTCACTTCATTTTAATTAAGGTCCTCTAACATGAGTGACATAACTTTTCCTTGTAAGGCAGCTTACAGTATGAAGCAGTTTTTTTTCCCCAGTGAACTTTGACCTTTCATTTGTAAGTAATAATTTTGTTGTGGGGACATGTTTTAGCACTTCCCGTTTTGCTCATGTGACTGACTTAATACACATGGATAAGCAATATGTATGTTGTACTGAAAAACGTCAATGTATCGGAACTTTTTTCGTGCGCACTTAATTTTGTTTTCCAGATGCTACTCGCCTGTAATAATACTCAATCATTAAAGAGATTTATTTTTGAAAGGATCATTTTCAAGTGATGTCTTAAATACTTAGTGACATATAGTAAGGCTTATATATAGTATTTATTATCATCAGTGTATATATGTTTTAACAAACGCTATCAGAATCACAGGAAACCAGACACATTTCTGAAAGCATTTCTTAACAGGTTAGTTTATGGGTCATTTGAGTGACTTCTATCATTTCCATTCTTATGGGACATTTACAAAATGTTCTTTTTGAAGCGTAATTTTTGTTTCTCAGCAGTCAGCATACTTTTTTTAAAGAAAGAAAACAGCAGTCCTTTTAAAACAGGCAAGTGACGCACAATAGGAAAGGAAGCACGCTTGAAAGAGTCATCAGGGAATTCCAGTTGTGGCATGGATACGATCTTCTCAATTTCATGAAAATGTTTAAATGTAGCTGATTTGATTTTTAGACTATTGCACATTTTCTTATGAAAAGACGTGCTTTAAAGATCGTAGGTTTTTGCGGGCGTTCATACTTTTATGATCACTTATGTATATGCTGTGACTTCTTTACGTTAAACTTTTCCTAGAATAGCCTAACCGATGGAAAACTGAATACTGAAACAATGAGTAGGATGAAGAGACAAATGACACATTTGATGAATAATTCTGAAGTGACATAAACCGTTCAGACCTCTTCAGTCCCTTTTGGTTTGACTTGCACTGCCATCTCGTGGTGAGTGGAGGTTGTTGGAGTTCAAATGAAGTCTATTTGTCGTTATTTCCAAAGGATTTAAATACTGTGCAGAACAGTCGGTTGGTTATGTAGTCACATTAATATACGGCATACAGACAGTACAGAAGTAAGTTATCACAAGCATAGGGACAACATGGAGCGACATGTTCTTTGGTTAGGTTGGACCAAACGAATCACCTGTGATACAGTATCAGCAAATACGGTAAGAATGAACCAGATTTTGTAAAGACTAATGCCAAATATGAAATAGTGTACCCACTCTGATGTTTGAGGTACTCAAACTTTCAGTTAATTGCCTACATATTAGTCTGGTTCTATTATTATATATTATCATATTATTATAGATTTATATATTTCATTATTGCTAATATACACATATTCTTAATATATAATATATATTCTTAAAATGAAATTACATTTTATATTTTGAAAAATTGTTACATAAGTGCAATTTCACAATGAGCAAAGGCACGTGCATCTTATTACATAGATGTTATTAACGTCTCTGCTGTCCATGGTGCTGAATATATCTTTTCCTTTGATGCGTTATTTATTATATATGCAAAACAAAGGATGCAGTATGGGTGTTTTTCGAATTATAATACTGACGAATACACTGAGTTACTGCTTAGAGGACACGGAGATTAGTAATTAGAAGTTTGTCATTAAACAAATCGGGACCGGTGAGGCCAACAATTTTTTGTTATTGCCAGTAAATGCCAGCACGAATATCGCGGTGACTCACTTTAAGTTTAATGAAATTTCATCAGGCAGCCGTACGCCAAAATTCTTGATTAAGTTTTTACAAACTAACATACAGTATAATATACCGTTTGTCCGGCTGAAAAAAGCAAACATTTTTAGCAAAAAATTTGATGTTGATGTAAACATCAAGATATAAAGTTATCATAATACTGGAGGCAGCCAGACGCTCACCACTTGAAATACAGTATGATGAAATAAATTTTACAACATGATGATATTGCCTTCTGCAACATCAGTCTCAATCAGTGCTCTGGTATGTTCAGGTATGTGATGACTGACAGCCTTATAGTTTTTGACTTACTGCTCTGCGTGATCAGGAAGATAAAATACAGACGACGGAGCAGCTACAGATGACGGAGGAAGAAGGTGTAAGCAGAAAATTAATCAAATGACGTACTCGGCAAGTTACGAGCCACTGAACTTGTGTGTCAGAGATGTGGTTTCCATCTTGACCGTGTCGACGACAATGCCTAAAAGTCACAATGAACAATGTGTGCCATATTTATTATTGAATATAAATAAATTAATATCATAAAATAATTAAGACAGGCTAGCTAAAATTAAATACTATTCACTATTCGCATTTAATAAAATGTGTTTATCAAAGTTTTTTAGCATTATTATTTAAATCATGATATTTAGTTAGTGACAGACAGATAGCTAGCTAGCTAGATAGCTAGCTAGCTAGATAGATAGATAGATAGATAGATAGATAGATAGATAGATAGACTGTAAGGTCTTTACCCTGCAATAAAAAGCGCCTTGAGGCGACTATTTGTTGTGATTTGGCGCTGTATAAATAAAATAGAATAGAATTGAATTGAATAGATGTGGTGCCTAAAGGTGAAATTATTATTTTGAAACTACTTTTAGCAAGCAAAAGCAGAAAACACAGAACAGAATGTTAAATTACAGTCCTACAAAAAATACAATAAAAAAAGTTTTATGAAAGAAGAAAAAGGGTAAATAAATTGCTGTATGGAATTTACAGCAAAGAAATGGCAACAAGGTTGCCATTTCTTTGCTGTAAACTTTACTGTTTCTTATGCAACAGACATTACCATGCTTACTCTATAAACCAAATCAATGATCACAATATTTTAATCACAGCAGCTTAGTTTATATATGCATTTACATGAAATGTTTGCACTTCACTTGTCATGAGAATATATTAAAATAATTTTGGTTAAACTTAACGTAAAAAGAAAAATACTTAAAAATACTGCAACCACTGTACCAGAGAAACAGTCATTTAATAAGCTATACCTACATGCTAAATTAAATACATGTAATCTATATACTGTCTGTTTAGTCTTTCAAATACAGAGGCCTGGTGAGGGAAAAAAGTCTGATTGTTAATCAATTAATTCATCTGTTTAGTCTTACATGTTTTTTCCCACATTGAACTAGAATATTTTAGAATGCCACAGATATGATCTTTATGTGTGTTGTATGGTATCCTAAAGCATCTGCAGAAATTATTTTACCTCAACATCATATTTAGCACATGGAAACAACAAATGGGCTTTTATGAGCTTTCCTGAGCAATGCTTCTCAGTATTTAAAACTGTGGCTTTTCCATAACTTTTTTCTCTTCTGTTTAGCAAACAGCTGTAGTACTGAAGAAAGCCAGGAGATGGCAGCAGCCTGTAACAAATGTTCTGAAAGCCTTATAGGTCTTAATGTGATTAGAGAGGCCTCATGTCGATCAATGAATGCCATTAAAACCCTTAATACACAATTATCATATATACGAAATATTTAAAAGGACATATTCATTGGCCCCTGTGGATTTTTCTGTTTAGGAAGCTACTTTATTTTTATAATTATTAATCTTTTAAAAAGGTGTATTATAGGTAGTATTATTTTTGTGTTTTACAATGCTCAGTTTTTTCCTGTTTTTCTTAAGAGATGAAACCATAACAAGCATATTGGTTTTATTCTAGTTTACTGAAAATCAAAATGATTAAAACATTTTGGAACTGTTGGGATTTATTAGTACAACCATTTAACACTGTCATTTTTGCTATATCATAAAATGTTCTCATAACGACCATATGACTATTATATTACAAATATGAATGAATTCATCTGTAATAAGAAGAGTATAAAAATGTGCTTTTTGAAACTTATTTTGTGCATTCAAGCAGTGGAAGGAAACCATGTGTGTGTGAAACTTTCACTTGTGTTTCCCACACTCACTTAAGTGGCAGCTCAGGTGCCTTTGCAGAATAATCTTATGATCTTATGATTTTGATCTCAGTTAGCTCTTCTCAGTTAGTTTAATCTCACTTTGCTCAGAATAAATGAATTCTAATTAGTTTATTTTAGATTATTTAGTTACAGTGCAGGTGCGGATTTCTCTCTTCTATGTAAAGGCACCCACTGACCTCTGTATGACCTCTATTCCTTCTGTGCACCATATATGATCACTCTTATGGCCCAATTAGAAAATTGCATGCGCTGCACTGGCCGTTGGATTGAGTGAATGGCCCAAAATTTGTGCTGTGCTGCCTGCTGCTCGCTCTCGCTTTTGTACGCCATAGCGCACAAGCAGCGGCAAGCTAGTCATGCGAGCCATATTACTGTAAATAATAGGTTTCAAAGCGCATTGGTGACATTGTTGCGTTGTATGCGAAGGGCCTTTTATGCTGTTCCCCTCATGATCCTTCAAAACCCAGTAGGATTGTGTCTCTGCGGGAACCTGGACAAATGTGGTGGGAATGCAGACACTTCTTATGACAGTGTTAAGGTCCCTCTTGAACTCTGTAATCACTGTCGCATTAAGAAATAATTCCAGCTGATTTCTAGAAATAAGTTGAACTTTATGAACTCAGCTAAGCCAGACATGAAGACAGGCTGCAGCTGCAACTGTGCCTTTTCTGAACACTAGAGGGAGCCAAGTTCATAGAGATGGTGAAGAACCTCCAACAGGCTCCCCTCTCGTTTTTTTTTTGTCTGCATTAAAAATGTAAGTTTGCTTTTTTTCATAATCACCGTATGATATTTGTGTGTTGAAACATTAGCGTTTTATCAACAAAAAAAAGCAAACCAGCTTATAAAATAATTCATTCAGAAATCACAGTTTCAGATTTTTGCCATATTATATGTTTGTATTTTCTTTTTCGTTGTTATGATCCGGGCCTTTAGTATAAGAAAATAGGGATTACGAAGGAGAAACAAAGAAATAAATAATCATTTATTTAATTAATCATGGATTAATTTCAGAAAAAAATATGTTAAGAACATTATTGTATTGATAATAGCATCTTTATTGTTGGTACTGACACTAGTTAACAAAAAGTCATACTGCGTCTGAAGTTGCGTTTATTGATTTGACGCTTTGCTATGTTTTCCACTGTGGATATATATTTTTTAAATAAAGAGAGGGAGGCCTGGGCGAGCAGGCCTGGGTGAGCAGGCCGTGGTATTAAGCAAAAGGCCCGTCGTGAATTGTGTAAACAGCCCAGGGCGGTGGAAAAAGTTCATGCCCGGGTCCATGTAAGGAGAAACCATGGCCACTGCACGGATATTTAATTAAGACGACCTGCGGAGGATTACAGCGATATTGGGACTGTAACCTTGTCTCGCAGTGATCATTAACAATTTCATGCACCGTCGCTCCTGACAGTCAGGGGACACATAGGGCCCTTCAGGGTCGGCTTGTTTAACTTTTTTGTAGCTTTGGTTTAATTGTCTTATTGTTCTGATTGCGCTTCAGACCTCAGCCTTTTATAATAGACATTAATTAGAGACTTTTAAAATGATAAAAAAATAAATAAAAAAAAATCCGTGTATGTAATTAATTGTTTGCTGATGCTAAAATCTTTCTCTGTGGTCCAGTTTTGTTTTGGAAAATAATTTCCAGATGAGCCGTCATCATCACGACACAACAGATATTCAAATATTTTTGATGAAGGGCCACCCGTGGAAGGTGTTGTCCCATTTGGTGCCCGGTTCTAAATGCTTTTCTTGAAACTCTCACACCTCTGGTCACCCAAGGCCCAAGCTGTCCGTGATTCTCGTTGTAATGAGATCGCACTTAACGCCCACTGCCAGTGCTTTGATCTCACACTGCCCTGCTGCTGCTGGTGTTGAGTGTTTTAACTGATGAAACGCACTTTAAAGATGCTAAATTGCACGTAAACGCCATTTGGTTTGCTGGTGTCAGCATCTTTTTCTGCTAAACAGTAAACATTACAATTAAAGAACTTCATGATAAGAGCAATGACCATAAAAGAAAATGTAAAATAAATGAAATGGAAAATTTTAAGAGAACTACCAAAAAGATTTTAACAGAGACAATAATGTAGAGTTACTGAATTTGTACATTTGAAATATATCCATGGTGTTTCTACCTTTTCAACGGAACTATATTTCTTATAGAAGATGTTAAGAAGCTTAACAAAGGGTGAAGGGATATGCACTCCATGAGCTGACTGTGTACATGCGAGTTGCTCTGTCATGTCCGAAGTCTTGGCTGGAGTGGACTGGGAGTTAGTGACACCTCCTAGTTTCTTTTTTCTAAAAGCCTCTGAGTGTGGCCAGCAGCTTTCTTCTCCCTTTGCACGCCCTGACTTCCCATTGGACAACACATACACTTTTGTGGGCGGAGCTTCCCTGGCAGCAAAAAAAGGAGGAAAGAATTTAACTGCGCAAAAGTCCTGTGTAGTGACGGATGTCCAAAGTTCAGAAGTTTTTCAGTGTGCGTTCGTAGGGACACAATGATGGGGACAGCTTAAACACAACAAGTTGTACTGCGGTTAAGACTTTTCCTTCTTTTACTTTTTTTTTTTTAAGTGAGCAGCAAAGAACTGTGATTTGAGCGCTTCAGCCTGCAGAGGAGGGAGAAGTGGAGCTCTCATTCTGCATTTTTTGGAACTTTATTTTTACCGGATCAAAGTGAAGACATGCAGGCTCGCTACTCCGTCTCCAGTCCCAACTCACTGGGCGTCGTGCCGTACATCAGCAGCGACCCGAGCTATTACCGAGCCGCAGCCGGTGGGGGATACACGGGGATGCCAGCACCTATGAACATGTATTCTCATGCGGCTCATGACCAGTACCCTGCCAGCATGGCCCGAGCGTATGGACCGTATACTCCCCAACCTCAGCCCAAGGATATGGTCAAACCCCCTTACAGTTACATTGCGCTCATCACTATGGCTATCCAAAACTCGCCTGACAAGAAGGTGACCCTGAATGGGATTTACCAGTTTATTATGGAAAGGTTTCCATTTTACCGAGACAACAAGCAGGGCTGGCAGAACAGTATCAGACACAATCTGTCTCTGAATGAGTGTTTTGTCAAAGTGCCCCGTGACGATAAAAAACCCGGTAAAGGCAGCTACTGGACCTTGGACCCAGACTCTTACAACATGTTTGAGAACGGGAGCTTCTTGAGAAGGAGACGACGGTTCAAAAAGAAGGACGCACTGAAAGAGAAAGAAGAGCGACTGCAGAAGGAACTACAGCCGAGGCAGCAAGGCCGGGAGCAGGAGCAGCCGGTGCAGGGCTCCCAGCCTGTTAGGATCCAGGATATAAAAACTGAGAACGGGTCAGTCACGCCGCCACAGGCCGAGTCGCCTTCTTTGAGCACCGTGCCCAAAATCGAGAGTCCAGACAGTAGCAGCATGTCCAGCGGGAGCCCCCACAGCATCCCCCCCAGTAGATCCATCGGTATGGACAGTTCCGAGCACCACCAACATCACAGCCAGGCCTCTACACAGGGCTTTAGCGTAGACAACATCATGACCTCCCTTCGGGGATCTCCACAAGGGGCCACTGAGCTCAACTCCAGCCTCACCACCTCCACCAGGACAGGTATAACACCGTCTTTGTCCTTAAATTATTCTCCAAGTCAAACATCTGTCTATAGTTCACCCTGTAACCAAAACTCCATCTCCACTACCTCCAATGCAACCTATCATTGTAACATGCAAGCCATGAGCCTTTACGCTGGGGACAGATCTAGCCATTTGGCACCGAGCACCACCGTGGACGAAACGTTGCCAGATTACTCAGTCACGACCACCTCATCCTCCCTGTCCCACGGTAATCTAAACTCTGGGCAGGAAAGCCACCATCCCCACCAAGGAAGGTTGACCTCATGGTACCTCAACCAGGCCGGGGACCTGGGCCATCTGGGCGCAGCTTACCCGGGACAGCAGCAGAACTTCCATGCAGTCAGAGAGATGTTCGAATCCCAAAGAATTGGTTTGAATAACTCACCGGTGAATGGGAATAACAGCTGTCAGATGTCATTCCCACCAAGCCAATCCATCTATCGCACGTCGGGAGCTTTCGTGTATGACTGCAGCAAGTTCTGACCAAAAACAGGCTCAGTGTTTCCCTCACGGTGTTTGAACTCATTTAGTTAAATTCAGCGTTGTTGCCCTTCCTTACCTGCCCGCCCCCCCACATGGACTAATATGAGACAGAAAACAAAAACAGAAAAGACTTGATCTTGGTTTTTCTAAAGAACAGTGTTACTGCAAATAACACGTAAGTCTCTCCCTTTGCTTTTGTGGCTTTATGTGATGTGTTAAATATGTCACTTTTCATGGACGTGTAAATTGCATATAGTAATTTATTTCTAAACTGTAGCCGGATATTATGGACCAAACACCAAAAAGTGTTTCTAAATTGAACTGCCTTAAGTGTCCAACAAATAAAAAAAATAAAAAATAAAATAAAAAAATGTTCCATTATAAAAGTAAGAAAAAGGAACGTGTATATCGCCGTACTATTTCAAAGAATCTTCATTTGTTGAAAAAGTATTCTGAAGGATTTGTTTGTCTGTTTAATAAATTGTCATTTTATGTGAGTTAAAGTTACGCCTCATTTCTTACAGACTTGAAAACAGGCTAGTGACTCGTGATGCTTTACGCTCAGTCTGGTCCATGTTAGTTTAGTGAAGTGACCCTTTAGATTTAATTCCTTTAATTGTGTGTGTGTGTGTGTGTGTGTGTGTGTGTGTGTGTGTGTGTGTGTGTGTGTGTGTGTGTGTGTGTGTGTGCGAAAAAACTGTGGTTTCTATATTGTTTATGCTATTTATCTAAAATACACGCTTTTTTCTGTGTGTATAGA
>VOQJ01002468.1:4138-23932 GCA_015052665.1 Apistogramma diplotaenia
TGTTGGTTTTTTTTTGTTTGTGTGGGGGGGGGGGGGGGGGGGGGTCAGGAATGCTGACTCAGTACAATCTTGAATAGGTTCTCTATTTACCCAGTGCCCCTGAACATAGTATTACATGCCTATTCAGAAATTTAATGAGGCCTGCAAAGACTGATTGTTGTGAAAGAGGAAAGATAATCATAAATCAGTTCTTCAGCAAACCGAGCTGTATTTACGAGCTGTATGTACAGTATATATGCATCTGGGTTTAGACACACTCACCCATTCGTATGAATGGGTGAGTGTGTCTAACTGGTACTGTATATGAGTAGTCTGCTTCACTGATTGAACACTTTTGCATCACTAACTCCAATTATCTTTTGTTCATGTTCATGTTTGCACTTTCTAGAACTACGAGCTGAAGATGGATTTATTTATTTAGAGGGTCCATGGGTGTCACACAAATGGGCCTTTTTGTTTAATGCACTCTTTCCTGGTGTGGTAATGCTAAAAATACATTCTGGATCTCAACAAGTTGTTTGAAATATAAAGTTGTTAAAACACAAATTTTTTTTCCTTTCAGAAATATTGTACAAGTGAAGCTTTTGCATCAGCAGTGGTGAAAATGGTTAATTAAATGCATACCTTTTAAGATTGTATTTTTTCTACACTGAAACATTGTTTTTAATATGTTAGGCAGTGAATTTTGTGGCTAGGTCACTTTGACATACTGTCAATTTGACAATTAAAAAAAAAATTATAAACAGTTTTCTGAACTAATAATGACACTGGTAAGGTAACCCTGGAAGGCTTGTTTCTGTCATGTGTCATTGCAACTCCAGCATCTTAATGAAAGCACATAATTTAATACAAAAGGTACATAAATTGAGATGACATGTTCATAACAGTGTGAATTTTAGAGATGGCTGTGCCAAGATTATAGTCCTAATGATTTTCAGTCAATAATGACATAAATTATTCAGTTTAAGTGTCATCCACAGCAGGAGTCCAGCATGCACCATTCAGGACCACACAATCATTAACAGTGTCATCAGTTACATTTGCACTCTTCCTGCAGTTACACATATCTGCCTCCTGGAGCCACACTTTTGAGCTTAAGATTATTATTGTAAATTATAAAATTATGAAAGCAGAATTTACAGATAATAATTGAAGATTTTTACTTTCCTGTGCCACAGAAACAGTTCCGTTTTGTGTTAGTGGGCACAAGGAAGTGTCTACAATAGCTTTTTATAATAGCTGATCAATAATATTGAGCCACCAGTTTAGGTTAGATGCTGTCGGGCTTTTAGAACCCCTGCACTTCAATTTAGGACACATCATATGTTCTAAGATGTTGTGTTTAATAATTCATTTGAAATGGATGCGAGTCAGTAAACAGATTAAAATTGTATGGCAAAAATAGGCATCAGTAATTCAAATATATATAAAACTTATTTTAAACATTTCCTCATACTTCCTTTAAGCTGCATTCATGTGGCTACCCCGCGAATAAAACTATCTGAAAGTTTTGTGATTCTTATACTAGCTTCTTGTAATATCTGCCCTGTGGTGTGTTCCTATGACAACAAGTTTGTTTCATTCTTCTTCTTTTTTTTGAGGTTTTTGTGCTCCAGACCTTTAAGGGAAAAGCAATCTCAATCCCACTAGACATCCTGATTTAATAACAATTAATATTTCTATAAAAAGTGTTGTACTTGGATATATTTCCATTCATTTTAATCTGATAAAAGTCTATCCTTCAGATAGGCTGGAACTGCCTCCAGAGTCTCAGTATTTTAAAATTAAAAAAATAAACATCGGGATTGACTGGCTGGAAGAACTTGCAATGTGTGGGAAAAATGTTTGGAAAATATTCACTCTTCCACAGACTGCATTTTACTCCCACGATTACATAAAATATTAAAAGTTTTTTCACTCCTGTGCATGAAATGATCAAAGCAAGGAACATCATCTCACCAGGCTTTTTATTTCAGACCTTCTGTCACCTATTTGATTTTTTCACCAAGAGTTTTAATATGGAGCACCCTTTTGCCTCTGTTACAGCATTATTTCTGTCTGGTTAGATCTGCAATGTTAGCAAGAAAACCTCTACTACAGTCCTGGAAATCTGAGATGCCCTTCATGTTTGATAGGTAGATGAAAGAATTAGAGAAAATCTGGTTATGGATCACCAGTCTGATTCTCCAGCTGAACTCAGTCTCTGATGCTCTTATAAGTCAATAACATGGTAAAGTGTTGTGAACACTTGTAACATATCTAATCATACATTTTCTTCTGCCTGTGAGCTACCATCATTGTCCTGTATTTGTATTTACTAAACTTCAAAAACTGTAATGGTAAAATTAGGTTGCATTGCACAACACAACGTTGCCCACTAACATGAAATTTAAAAGGAAATGTGTTTTGAAATTAAACAAATAAAAGGAGAAATTTGAGAAATGTTTAAATAGAAAAACAAAGTTTGGAGTTTATCATGAAATTATGGGAAAATAACAAGCCTGTCTCGGTTTAGTAAGTGAGTGCAGACCACATAAAAGTAAGAAATTTGCACGAGTGTGTGTGGCGGTGCCCCGGGTTGTTACACAGCAGTATTTGGGGTGGCGCGCCTGTCGCCCGGTTCTGCTGCTAGTCGGAGGCTGCACAGAGATGGCTAGAGAGCCGTAGCAGACTGCGGGCCTGCTCGGCTAGGGCTTTTACGGACAACCGGAGCGCTATAGCACAGCTGGGACACAGACTGTGGGAAAGTAGCGGAACTGAGAACAAGGTAAAGCACCGCTGCTGGTGTAGCCTGAACCATTTCGAGAGACTCAAATCCCAGTGTTAAAGTATTTCTTATAAGTCTGTCTTTTATACGTAGCCAAACTGGCTAGCTTTGTGATGGCGGACAATTAGCCAATATGCTAAGTAAGTTACTCAGCCGCCAGCGGGCAGCTAACTTTGTTAGGCTAGCTCGCTAAGCGCTATAATATCATGCACAAGTAAAGATTAAGCAAACACGCTACGTATTCCAATAATGTACACATACACCTACTGGTTTGTCAGATAGGCATAGCCATCGTACAAAGGATAGTCAGCTAGCGTTAAGCTAGTTCCACTACACTAAAATTGTATTTTTTTCCTCACTGTAGCTAGCTGTCTGCCCTACTGACTGCTAGCTGGTCGTCTGTAGCTTTAGTTGTAGACCAGTGCCAGTACACATTTACAGGTTTTTACTAAGGAGTAGCTGACACATATTGTACGTATATGTGACTGGTGCAAATAGATGTAAGAGGTTAAGTATCCAGAGGCCAGGAGTTGCCTATTAAGTTACACTTTGTGAGCTAATGCTAGCATGTCAGCAGATCATTCCAAAGTTAACCGAGTTGGTGTTATGATCAGTATATGTGTACATTGAGCGTTGTTAGCATATGGCCTGCGGATAGTTCAAAGGTGGCATCAGTCATTTAATTTTTTACCCATTAATCCATGTTTCTGTTTATAAATTCTCCTGAAAATAAACAGCTTTTCAAGGTGTTGGCATTTCTAGTCTTTAAGGTGTTTCTCGGATCACAAACAGCCTTTAACACAGGTAAACATGAACCTGACCCGAGGACTTTGCTATTTATTTCAGTTTTGCTGCTAGTTAAGTACTTCTGTGAATATTAGCTGAACATGCAACACTTGCACAGTAAGCCCCTGGCTTTTAAGACAGAGCTCTGAGCCCCACACAGGGAATGTCAGAGAGCCCGTATTTATGCGGACTCAGCTAACACCGGATGGGAATCCCTGTCAGTAATGATTAGGCCCACTTGCCTTCCATTTCCCTTATGTGGATAGGCTTGGTCTCAACTAGAAATGGTCTTTCATGGCTGTGTTTGTTTGAGCGGCTGATGCAGGTTTATGTTTATACAGTATCTGCTATTGTGTTTCAGGATTCTTAGTAAGTGTCTTGCTGTCTCTCTGCTATGAACAGTGGTTCAGTATTTGGGCTGTCACATGCTGTGAATCTTGGTGCCACATTGGGAGGGAATTACTTACAGAAAAGTAAGGCAGCATTATTTGCTTGCTGGTTACAAAATATGCTTGTTTTTGTGCTCTCACTCACTTGCAAAGGTACTGACCTTTGCAAAGCAAGAAGACAGCTGTGGGTGAAATTAGGAGTTATAGCCTGTTACTGTTGTGTAAAATGTGTGTGTTGCCAACACATGCATTTTTTAAAAATGCATCTCCCAGACTCCCAGATAGAGGAGGGCTAGGTTAAAGATGGTTATAAACATAACCTTTAAACAGCTTTTACTGTATGCTGGGGCAGTTTAAGAATACTTACTGCCTCATTACTTTAACAAAAGATAAGATTAGAAATGCTGTTTTTGTCCCAATGTTGTAGCAGCAACAACAGCACAACAAAAATCATATGACAATTAAGTGGATCAGTATAACACTGCAAACTGGCTTAGCATGTGTTAAGTGTTAGAGTGCAGGATTGAAAGTCAGGTAAAAGCAATTAAGGCTGTAACTATCGATTGTTTCATTAAACGAGTAGTCTTTCGATTATTTAATCGGATAATAATACTTTTGCTGTATTATCATTTCATCTGCATATTTTAACTTCCGTACTGCAGTTTTTCGCTGTGTGAAACAAACCTTCCAGTACCGAACGATGGCTAATGGTAGTGAAACGCCCTCTAGCAAGCTGTGGTTATAGAGATCCATTCAGGCAGCTAACAGCTGAAGTAAAGAAAAAAATTAACAGCTGAAATTCTCAGCACTGCGAGCACAACACAGAGCAGTGGAGGTTTGGAAAAACGTGTCAGCAATGATACACTCTGTGTTAAAGGGTTGCTTTTCCAAATGATGGAAATCTGTAGCAGCCACACTAATGTGGGTGAAACTCTCCAGTTACACAGAGACACCTGAGTGCTGCAGAGTTCCAACGAAGCAACGAATTTGTGTTGATTTTTTTATAATGAAATTATTTGAGTTTCTCGAGGAATTGATGCAGCCCTAAAAGTAACACTTTAACTTTAGATACATTCATGGTGTTGCCAGATGTGTTCCAGTGTAAACAGGAGTAGTACAGTGGACCTGTGTGGCCATGTATACTGTAAATTGGTGTCATTAGGTCATAAGACGATGCACAGTGCATTAGAACTGGCAGCGAAGCTCGTTGGGCAGGTGGTTTAATAAAGGACTCTTCTTGGCATTTTATACACAAAGTGACCACTTAGAGTAACAACTGTAGTTGCCAACCAGTCAAGCTGATTTTCTGTCAACCAGCCTTTCCTGTGCATCCTTCGGCATAAAGCAGGCACACAATTAGGCAAGCATCACAAAATACAAAATGCATGCGTAACAGTAAGCAGGGTGCTGCTGTTTTGTAAGCAAATCTAACCCTGTGCTAACTGCTAACACTGCTGGTGGCCAGCATATTAAGAGATAAACCACCTTGGCATAAAACCAAGTGAAGTGAGCCCAAGATGAAAGGTTATGTATTATTATGAAAGTTGAACTTTTAACCTCTGAATCCTCATCTGGTCTCACCTGAGTATCAGCATGCTAAAGATAAATTATTAATTGACCCTTAGACTTGCTATTGAATTTTTCAAAATGGATATTGAAAAAAACACTTAATTTGCATGCTTAGTTGAAGTGCTTGGGTGCATATTAGTTGGGCAGCAAATAACAGCTTTTAAATGTCAGTTTCTTTATTAAAATATTTTTGAAAAAGTCATTTTCTAAAACAAATTTAAAAATATCACCAATATATGAAATATTGCTGATTTGGTTTTTGATTAAAAAATGAAAAAACGAATTAAGTCTTCACAGGTCCAACTTCAGGCAGTACCTGGCCATAAGGGAATAGAAATAACTTGTCTGACCTTTACAGAACTTGTTTTAAACAACATGTGGTATGAAGAGCTGGTGAACAGTTTATGACTTAACGACAGAATAGTTATAACATTTCTGCTGGTCATATTCACATACTTATTAGTCTGTTTTTCCCAGCTGACCGAAGCTGTATGGGGCTGTGTTGCTTAATGGATATACTGCCTTTTGCAGGAAGTTGTGTATGACTAATGTGCTGACGGTGTTTTAGTGTCCAGAAATTGTACGTCAGTTGACTTTTCACTCAGCCCAACCTTGAGGAGCCGGTCCTGCACTAGCCGCTGCAACTAGGCACTGGAGGTTTGTCAGGCCTTTGGAAATGTGACAGGAACTGAAGTAAATTGTTAGTGGTTGCCACAGATTTGAATTTTGTTTGTAGCACACTAAACATTTGTATGGTGCCACTCAGAAAATGTTTTAAGTGGTAACAATAAATAACAGTTCAGTGTCTCTCCAGTGAGTCTCTTGTCCCGCTAGACTCCAACCAAACTGTCTTGACTTTCTTGCTCTGCAACCTCAATGAATTGAAGGGTTTAGTTCAAGTGGCCTACCAGCTCACAGTAGATCTCCAGAGCATGGACTAAAATCCAAGATAATGGTGTTGGAGTTTGTGTGTCCACGTGATGAGACATTCTGGAGAAGCAGCTTAGTGATCTCGACAATAGTTTCTACAGCGACATGGTTAGTGAGCTGGCTGGTAAGAAAACATGAGCTGGGAGGATAGTTTAAGGGTATTGTCTGCTAGTTAATTCATTGCAGATGCTGTCATTGTCTTGTAAGAACAAATGAATAAAGCTGGAATGAATTGCCAAAATATGCTTGAGTGGGTATTAATATACTTGGATGGCCCATCCAAGTGTAATAGCACAAGATCTACAGCTTCAGTTCAGTTAGCCTGGAGAGCTTCAGCACTTGGTATTTGCACAGTGTGCACTTCTTGTGGGCGACACACAAATGCATAGTTATGACTTGACATCTTAATCAGGTCAGAGGTCAGATTTTGTTCTGCTGCGGTTTCTTCCAAAAATATCTGCCTTCCTGTTTCAGAGGAACCATGGGACACGGAGTAGGCTGAACCAGAGGTGTCTAGCAGCACACACCAGTTGTGAGTATACATGATTTTTTTTTTTTCTTGCAGTGTTATTTCTATGGAGAATTGCAAAGCTAGTTACCAGTCAAATTTTAACTGATACAAGTACCAGTACACACAGAAACCTTTTGCAATATTTTGTTCTCCCCCAAAATAACAAATATAACTTGATCTAATGGAAAAAAAAACCCAAACGCATCAAGAATCATATTTATTGGAAGTACTTTACACATTACAGAAAGTTAAAGTTCCTCCTACCTCTGGGGCATAGTGTGAGAACGCTGTCTTATGTGAGGGGAACTTTTAATTTCACATTACTTGGACGTGTGTTTCTGCTTGAAGTGTAGCCAAAGTTGCTACAGTTTCTGTCTCATCATTTCCACCGTAGGCAGATTTTAAAATTTCTTTGTATTGAGACGTTTCAAAGTTCACCTGTTTCTTTTGTGAATTAGCTGTATTTATCTTGTGTGTTTTTTAATATTTGTGGGTTTTAAGGTTTCCCACTGTGGTGTATGACATGGCCACGGCCTCGTCTAGAGCGGAGACTAGCCATAACCACAGAGGAACGTCCCAGCTCCATGCCATTGGTGAGTTTAAGTGTCAGTTAGCCTCAGGGTGTTTTCACGCCCACAGAAAGCTTATGTTGGAGCGCTCTGTGTGAATACTTTTTTCCCCTAACGCGATCAATAAAGTTTCACAATTTCTAACCTAATTGTCCGAGTAAGGGCGTCACCTTTGTGCTGTAAAAACAACATTGTTGAGTGTAGCTGTTTTCAGTAGCCTTCTTTCTCTCCATTTTCTCTCAGTTTCCTGTGCCAAACTCAAGAGGAAGAAGAGTTCCCTTTTTGGGACTGCCATTTATGTGGAGGTGACAGCTGAGGGGGAGTCGCAGCACACCAGAAAGTCTCATAGCTCTTCTAATCCTAAATGGGACGAGAGGCTCACTCTGTAAGAAGCTGTAATTTTTCTATTCTGTGCGATTGACAGCATATAGCGTGCTGTGTGTTGTAGCAGGTTATTTCTTTACTTTAATGTCACAGTGAAGCAGTTTTCTTCCATCTTTAGTTCTTTAACAGCTATGTCCATGCTTAAGGTTTCCAGAAAAAGTGTTCTCCAGTATTTTACCATATTTTCAGTATTCCTGTGCTGTATTTAATCAAAGAGAGGTTGTTGGAATTATATTTGATAGTTATTCAGACAGGAGAACCCTCAGGTATCTGATTTGAAAAGTATTAAACAGAGGTTCTAAAAGGTCTATGATAACACAGGTCTATGATAACCCGACCCTTGGAGTACTTTGAGTGGTCAGACTGAATTTGAAAAGCTCTATAAATGTTGCTTGATTCACCATTTAATGGAACCAGCATCCTGAACACGGCAGACATCTACAGCTCTCTGGTTTCCGACTGGCTCAGCCATATGTCAGAAACATGTTGTTACAAATGCTAATTGGTCTGATTGAGTCATTGCTGACAAGACAGAGTGCTGCTGTTTGTTCTTGTTTGCACCATTGATGTTTTGCAAGCTGTTAGGGGTCCTAGACAAAGCAGTCTGACTCAGTCCTCAATGTTCTTCCTTACACTGATATTCACAGACCTAAATACAGGTGCTGTGCTGTATAGTGCTCATTTTGAGGACAGAAATCAAAGGGAGGCATATGTGCTTGGTACATTGGTTACTCAGCATAAAGGGCAGGTTATTGCTGAGTTGTTTTTGTTTGTTTTTTTTTAAATGGGGGAGGAGGTGTTGAGGTGGAGAAACTAGATAAATGAGCCTCAAAATAGTTTTATTTTTATATTTTCTGAGTGAAGCAGAGCATTTCAGCAATAAGAGCATTTTTTCTTCCCATTGTAAAAAGATTAAAATACTGCCAATGCGACCTTTTTTGTTTTACTTTAAAACGATATCAAAGTAAAATTTTAACGGGCCATTTTCCTTTATGCGATTGCATAAGTACAATATTTGAGCTTTAAGACTTAAATGTATTTTGTGTGTTTTGTTCAGGAATGTAACACCACGCACACAAGTGGATTTCAAAGTATGGAGCCACCACACCCTGAAAGCAGATGCTCTGCTGGGCAAAGCCACGCTGGACCTCACTCGAGCCTTGGAGCAGCATGACAGAAAATGTATGAATAATGTTTATCACAAGTACCCAATGATACTAATGTATAACGTGTAGGGTGTAACGTGAATTGTTTAGTAAATATAGCTACAAGAAAGTTACGATGGCATCAAAGCTGCAGCTTCATTTAATGATTGCTTTAATCAGGCTCACCTGTACCATGTATTCTGAAAATGCTTCTTTTTGGTACATGACCAAGATGTAAAAATATCATGTCATGCAATTGTATTTCTTTTCTATTGGTGTCGTATTTGTGATGCTGTTGCTATCTTTGCTTTGGCTCAACAGTAGAGAATGTGAAGGAAGTCCTGAAGCTGAGTGTGGAGCAGAAGGGGGTCACAGTGCCCATGGGGGAGCTGACTGTGTACCTAGATGGACTGACTGTCACTGACCAGGAGGAGCTGGCACCACTTACCAATGGCAATGCACCAAATGGCTCCAGTGAGCTCAGTATTTATGTTTGGGGTGGGTGATTTAAAGGAGGGTCTGTCATCTCTAACACCTGTGGATATGAATACACAGCAAAATGTGGATACAGAAGGAATTTAATATCTCCAGGCTAACACTGTTTTCTTAAATCTTCAGAAGTCCAACAAAATGGTGATGCCATCCATGAAAACGGAGACTCATCTTCCTCTTCCTCAAGGGCTGCCAACAGGTAAAACTGAACAAACACACCAGTCTTTTATGGGACATTGTATTTTCCCCTGCATGTTGTATTTCACGGCACAGACGATTTTATCTACTTCTCTTTGCCTGAAATAGTTCTTCCTGTTGAGAATTACTGCTTCTAATAATGGAGGATGTTTATTCTCGCGTACAAGAATGCTAACAGACTGATAAGTGTCTTCACCTTGTTTCAATACAGTAAGCTGTGTTGGAATACACACAGCCATATTTTTCACTGCTGTTGATGCCTCGTGCCCTGTTTTTTTGCTAAGCCTGTGAGGTCTTTGTCTTGAAATTTCTCAGACCGGACCGTCCCCTTTTAGGCTTCAAGTACTCGGCCTGGCTGCTTGTGCCAGTGTTATCTGTCACACTGGAAAAGTGCCCTTCAGTGAGCCTAACTGGCCTTTATTGGAAAACCACAAAAAAAGAGAAAAAAAACACTTCTGCTCATCGCAGCAGATGGAGGGTGGTTATGAGGTTGTGGCTGCCTGGCTTCTCTCTGCATTGCAGTTTCTGAGAAGACTGCAAGACACAAACAGTGGGGTATTTAAAGCTGTTCCCACTTCCTGGGAGTTCCAGAAATGTGCAAGTACACAGACAGATTGCAGGCATAGCCAGCCGAAGGACAATTGTGGTGGGCAGACCAAATTTTTCTCATGTCATTGTTGCCTAAGCAGTGAAACCTTAAAGAAGACAAAGCAAGACAGTTGAAGCAGCACATTTGCAGGGTTTCTTTGTTTCAACAAAGTGACTCTTAATTCTGTTTAAACAATAATTTGTAAAAAAGTTCCTTTTTAAAGCTTATTTCTGCGTAAGGATGTCACAAGAAGCAGCGCTTATTTAAACAGAAAAGGCTGCTACTTTAACCCCCACCCATCTGCTAAAAATAGATGTGAACCTCAAGTATTTGTGGGATTAAATATTTGACTAATTGATTAACAAAATAGTTGGTTATAACTGAGTTCATTACATTACCCTTTCCACAACAATGTCTTCAAATCAGGGAAAATGGCAAATTGTGGAAGATGATTCAGCTGAGCTGCTTAGATACATGAGAGAGCTTCAACATCTCACCATAGACGGTATAAAACATGGGTGTAGCTTCGGGGTTGGAAAAATGAAGCCACTGTGGAAACTTCATTCTAGCTGAAGGTCACTGAACTTCAGAAACCAGTGGATTGTGTCACAGTAGCTATGTCCATCTTTTATATGGTCTATGCATCCTGCATCTTTTTATGATATTTTCATGCTTTTGTGTTAACGCTGCTGCAGGCAGTTCAGACCTTAGCAGTTATTTAAAACCAGTCAAATTTACTGATCACCTTCAGTGCTGGTACTGTTAAAATGATCTGTTATTTCAGACATGAGGCCAGACTTTTTTTTTTCTCTCTTCTCTGGACCTTGTTTCCTCTTTGATTTGTTGTATTTCCTTTCGTTCTGTCCCTCTCGGTTCGTTTTTCCAATTTTCCTGAAATGATCAAGTAGAGGAACGCTTCCTGTGAGTCCTAGTAGTGCCAGGTTTTATAGCTTGACAAAATGGAAAATAACGACTGAGATACAGCATTGTTCAAACTGTGCATGTTTTCCTACTTTTATTTTAGTCTGTTTTCCGTACCTTTTTATATTGTCTCAGAATGACATCTACTTGCCCAATGCAGCTGGTCCACCTGGCTTTGAGTGTTTAAAACATCCCTAAATATTTTGAGTTTTAAGCACTGGGAGATGTTTTATGGCTTACAGGTGCCGAGTTAAAACAAAAACTTGTTAATGTGAGTTTGCATTCCTGACCTGTGGATGCTCACCTTGCCCTCAACAGCAGGTTTTGCAATGGTTCCTTTCTGTTGGCTCACAAAAGAGCCTCTTTAGCTGTGCTCTTTACATCACCGTACTGTCCTATTATGGCCTGTTGCCCCTACAAAACAATCATCTCAGTGTTACAAGTCAGTTTCTTTAATCTGATACCCGTGCATACAGTGAAATGGCACACAGCAGCTCCTCGTCATGCATAAATCACATTTGATAAAATCCGTTAACACTCCTGTGTTTTTTCCTAAAGCACAGTGAATGGTATCGACTTGGGCCAGAGGTCAGGTTCCTGTTCAGCCTCCAGCGGTGCGGACGTTCAGGTGCCTTCCAGCTCCTGCAGCCCTGCTCTTGGTCATGCTGTCAATGGAGACTCCACAACCAGCTCCACCCCAGTCCACCAACCCTCAGACAGTGATACAGAGAGTAGGATGGGTGAGTTTGCACATTACAGGGGCAAAGGTTTGGTATTAACATTGGTAGGGACGTGAACCCAGTGCCAACCCCAGTGGCGCTGCCTTCGGGTCAGCATTATTTTGCTCAGCTGGGTTCCACCAATAGTATCCATCATCTTAGTTCAGACTTTCAGAATTCAAAAAATTTATTCATTTTGCAATAAATATGCAATAAATAAATTGGGACATTTGCATATCTTGCATGTGATGATTAACTAATTTAATTTGCAAATGTGTTTTAGAAGTTAATTGTTTACTGACTATCAGGAGGGAGAAGGCTCCTGTCTCTCATAAGCAGAAGTAAAACACATCCTAACACTGCATTAGGCTGGCAGTGACGGGGGGAGCAGGCGATTTTCTGTCTGATCTTTAACTAGTCTTAGAATGCTAGTTCAAGCTGATACGTGACTGATCTAATGGCTAAACGGTCTCGAGAGCTTTTCTGACACATTGACAGGTCACCGTTCAGTTTAGCAAGAGAATTATCTGAGTTCTGATAGGCTGTTGCTGTCTTATTGCCCCCTTGTTGTCTTCTTGAGCCCAGAGAGGAGACGGGAGGGTGAGGAATAGTGGCAGAGTTCTGCCAAAGCACAGATGATATTCTGGTCGAAGAGAATTGTGTAAAACGTATTTCTCCAGTTCAGAACATGTTTTTTACTCCTGTAATGTTAAATTAAACATCATAGACAAAAGTTTGGATACTTTTCTTTCCGTTGTGCCTTTTTGTACCATTAATTCAAGCCCATATCTAAACTACTGCAATAGTCACAAAATACACACACACACACACACACACAAGCTTGGTTTATTCCTGGATTTAGTCAATGTTTTGTCCTTTGGTAATGCTTTACTTGGGTTAATCTTCATTTTTCATTCCTTAGTTTAGGCCTGAAATCATCCTCATTTTGGTATATTTTAGCCATTTTAAATATCACTTAGAAGGACATATTTTCTGGGGTGGTACTTGACTTGAAAACCCTGGGTTATTACAACTAAAAATTGTCCTTCATCAACTTCACCTTATTCTGTGACCCTGTCCCTGTTACTTTACTGCTGTCTGATGCACTCTGTTGTGTTGCTTCTAATCGATGCCTATATGAATTTTTTTTTTTTGCCTATATGAATATTGATGTAAACGGTTGGATCAGATGTGTGACTTGACTGGACATGGCTGCACATTGCCATTCTGTTTACTAGTTAGCAGCCATATCTGCTGACATGGCCACGCACATACATGAAGGAATTTTGCGTGTTGTATTCTCTTGTTTACCATGGAGCACTGAGTGTGATTATTTTTTTTATTTTTTCCCAATCAGAAATATTGGTAGCGACATAACGGCAATCATTTTAGTAGGGATGTGTCCCGATTTAGTTCTATGCCCCTGACATGTTCAAATATGCACAATACTGTCATTTATTTCGTTTGTAAATATTTGCTGAATAACTAGAATAAGCTGCCGTACAGGCCCAAGTCTAAAATGTAATTATTAGACAACCCTGGTAATATTTGTGGTGGGTGGGATGGTCTCAGACCACCCCAGGTTTATGTTCTCCAAGTTTGATGTGGAACGAGTGAACACTAGAGTAGATGAGTAATTGCATTAACCGAGGTCTGTAATCTGCTGCTGTCAGCACCTCTGTCCACTGTCCTTAGAGAGAAAAAAGAACAGTGAAGTGATAGCAGTGTGATACAGAGGGACAAGCTGAGCTGAGGTTGATGACAGAAAATTAGGCTTTTGGTTGTTTTGTTTTTTTGCTGGTATAACAGTGTTGATTCACTATCACACTTGTACCACGAGAGAGTTCTATACACTAGTTTTGGTGCAAGAAGAGTGGCCCAGGGTGTTCATTGTCTATATTTTGGTTTCAGCTAATAAGTTAGCATCCATTTTGTGTCCATAAATTCCAGAGACTCTCACTGAAAAGCTACTTGCTGTCATTTGAGCCATGTTTGTTCTCCCCTTGAGACATTACTGGTATCAAGCTGTAGATTGAGTCATACAAGTAAACAGCTCTCTTGTCTTATTGTGACTTGCCTGCAGTCAACGGGGAGTCCTGTGATGCTGCTGCAGGGCAGTCGTCTACCACAAGAAGTGATGTGCTGCCCCCTGGAAGTGACCATGAGGACTGCATTCAGGATGCTGCCCTGCCAGACTCTGACACAGCACCAAATAGCACATCTCAACCCGTACCAACGTCCACATCATCTTCAGCCTCTTCTGTTGCTGCTAAACCTGCTGAGGGGGCTTCTGCCACTGCTGCTGCCCCCTCTTCTTCCTCCGCATTCACCTCTTCAAACCAGGGGGCCACCACCATCACAACATCCTCATCATCATCCTCCCCAGCACTGGGAGAAGCAAATGCTTCAGGAAGTGGAGGTGGTAGCAGTAGTAACAATGCAACTGTAACTACAGATGGAGCCAAGCCCAGGCAGCAGGCCCCCAATGCTGGAGCCTCAGATCCTCTACCACCAGGGTAAAAAGCACCTCCAGCTCCTCATTTATTAACATTACTGCATTTTTTTCTTTCAGTGCTCTTATTGAACACCTAAACACCCACGTGTGTGTGTGTGTGTGTGTGTGTTTGTTTAATTTTGCATGTTTTAGGTGGGAGCAGAGAAAAGACCCACATGGGAGAACGTACTATGTAGACCACAACACCAGGACTACTACCTGGGAAAGACCACAGCCACTACCACCAGGGTGAGTGTCTCCCTTTGTCCTGCTCCCCGCTTGCAGGTAATAATCTTCTTACCAGCTTTTTCTTTTCTTCCATCTTTGCTGTTGCTAGTTAGCAGCTGCAGTGATCAGCCAATATCAGCCTCACCAGTTTCAGGATTTTTTGTTTTGTTTTGTTTTTTGTATTTCTGCCTTATTTCTGTGATTTTCAACCCCTTTTTTGACTAAATTTAAATTACAGATGTTAAAAAGTGGTGTTTGTTTTGTTTTTAAGACTTGCAAGTCTCCATAGATTTCACACCTTTAAGCATTTTGTATGACTGCATTATAACCCCTCTCACCCTGGACACAGACGTTTTGACCTCCTCCCCTCAGGCAGGAGGCTACGGTCCATTCGGACCAGAACCTCCCGCCATAAGAACAGTTTCTTCCCCTCTGCCATTGGACTCATGAACAATAAACCCCAAGGCTGTGACCACCACCCTCCATTAAACACCTGAGGCTCTACCACTGCCTAAGCACAAATCACTGCACTGTCTACTGTTTACTTATGTGAAATTCAATATAGACTCATAGAATATAATAGAAACAGCATTTATTGTCCCACAAAGGGCAAATTCAGGTCATCTTGGATAAGCTAACTTTCAGTGATATCAAGCAGATTATTTCTCTTGTGATTTTTTTGTCGGTTATAAATTGTAGCTAATTTCAGTCTATTTAAGCGCCTGCATTTTAGTTTGGGGCATTGATAATAACTGTATGTGTTTCTCCGTTTGTGCTCTCCCATCTCCTTCATTCTACCAGTTGGGAACGTCGAGTGGATGATAGGGGGAGGATCTATTACGTGGACCACAACACCCGCACCACCACATGGCAGCGGCCCACGATGGAATCGGTGCGCAATTTTGAGCAGTGGCAGAGCCAGCGCAGCCAGCTGCAGGGAGCTATGCACCAGTTTAACCAGAGATACCTCTACTCTGTAAGACTATCACCACACCCACTCTCCTGCTTAAGTACTTTTTTTGCATTTATTATATTGCTCATTTAGTTTTCCTGCTTAATAATTCAGTTTGTCACATTTTTTACTGTGGAATGATCCCCTATAATAGCATTTAAATGTTAATCAAGTAACTTGCCTGCCTTTCATTTACAAGAGGCTCAAATACATTAAAAATAGTGACATTTTAATTGCATTAATGTTAGTATTTGCACCTCGTTAATCCCTTAAGAAATCAAGCCCTTAGTAACTGATGGCACGTTAAAGATTTTTTGAAAAGTCCCCTGTAAATAAAGGCACACATTTACAGTGCAAAAGCAACTCCCAGCATTAATACCTAGTATAAAAGTAAATTTTTGCTGACTAAAGTAGCTCCTTTCTGCTAGCCTTTTATTTTTCCACTCAATGTAATCTGTGCACTATTAGCTCAGCAGACCACGTGGCTGCTCACAGCTTCAGATTTTATCAGCTCGTCACTTAGCCAGTACTACAGAAAACAGAGCAGATATCAGTGCCTTTGATCACTTTAGATTTGATTTAGGATGAGTGTTGAAATGTGTTACCTGGCTGAAGTCAACTTCAAGTCTTTGCAAGATGGTTTTGTGTCTTACTTCCAATTCAGCTGTAAAACTACAGAGGTTAGAGATTAAAATGTGATTTAATCTGTTATTTTACCATCCCCCTTAGCCCCCTGAGCAGACGGGTTGTTGTCTCTTATCATGATGATGAGCTCAGGCATTCAAAGCTGTTGATGGTCATTTTACTTCTTTCAACTGTTAATCTCGTCTCATTGTTTGGGGACTGTTTTAAAAAGCCACTGACTCAATACACTGGCACTGAGCACAACTGACTTAGCCCAAAGGTGAGAACGGGAACTTGATGTGAGAGGCGGGCTTGAATCAGCTAAGTGAGGTCGTCTTCACTGACGATGATTAGTTTACGGCACACACAGAAAGACGAGTAGCTGGAGAGCTCCTACTAGTAGGCAGCTGCAGAGGCCACTTTCAGCATCAGCACATTAACAGACCTTCACTTTTTCTTTTTCTTTTAAAAGAATATATTTTTATTTTACATTTATGTTTTCAAATCCTGCATATTCAATGGATTTGTTGGCGCGCTTGTACCTTACTGATGTTTACCCATTGGATTCCTATGTGTGTGTGCCTTGTGCGCAGGCATCCATGATGTCTGCTGAAAATGATCCTCTTGGCCCACTGCCTCCTGGTTGGGGTAAGTTCATTCTTCTTTTTTTTTTTCCCCTAAAAGCAGTGCTTGCTTTCACTGGTGTCTGTGTTCAACAGTTAAAATGGGAACTGGGAGTACATCAGGAGTTGTTGATAAAGAAAGCAGTTGTACTAAAATGTTCAGAGAGGGAACAATCTAATTGCCACGTTGGTTTTTCCCTCTCCTCTTGTCTTGATGGAGTCCTTTGAAGCCCACACCATTGCTTGGGTGTCTTTTCTCTTTTAGTTGCTGGATGGCTCTTTGTGACAATGGGCTGCATGTTTTGGATCTTTGTCATACTGCAGAATGAATTTGTGCTAGATTTAGATCTCTAGTGTGACTTAAACATTTCCAAAACACTGTACATATCATCTATTTCTATGCCAGATTCTTTTTTTTTGTTTTTTGCATACTGTTTGGAATATACTTAAGTTTGCTTGATTTCTTTAAATATCCACACTCTTCAGTCTCCCTCCTCCTCTTTCAGCTCTATCTATTGGCAAAGCTCTGTGTTTGTGGGTCTGGTGTCTGTGCTGTCTCTTTCTAGGCTACATTATATTTATGTATTTCAGAGAGGCGCGTTGACTCCAACGATCGAGTGTACTTTGTCAACCATAACACAAAGACAACACAATGGGAAGACCCTCGAACCCAAGGGTGAGTGCCTGGCGAAGGAACAAACACACTACAAGAAAAAGATGTGACCTTTTGGTTTCAGAGCACTGACGTCACTGTGTATCACTAGTTGTGTTAACTTTTATTAGTAGCCACACATCAACTTGTTTATATAAAAGCAGCACTTTTCTATCAAGAATGCAGAAGTTTGTCTACGGGGGGATCAAACTATAGTCACCAGAGCAGTTTTACCTACTTTAGTGTCAATGTCAGGAAACCTGTAAATTCCCCATTTTTCAGTCATTATATGAGGGGAAAAATGTTTTGAAAGCCATAACTACAGCACCTTGTGATCATATAACCTTAATGTACTATAACCATTGCAGGTTTTGCAGACCTAATATGTTCAGCTGTTAGTTGAGCATAAAGGATCGAAAAATGATGTAACCCCTGTGGTCCGTGTGTGTCTGCAGGCTACAGAATGAGGATCCTCTGCCTGAAGGTTGGGAGATCCGGTACACAAGGGAAGGGGTTCGCTACTTTGTGGATCACAACACCCGAACCACAACTTTCAGCGACCCACGCACTGGAAAGTCTTCTGTGTAAGAACACCTTTCAAATTAATTTACTAATTCATGTGATCTGTATTTTATTTCTTAACTTTAAGCAATGCCAGAAGTGATTTTTACCTAGTGCCTGAAGAGCTGCAGCATCCTGTTCTTGTGTTTTTATTTTTAAGGAGTCCAGATGGAATTATGATCACGTGCAGCATATAGCACATTGGATAAGAAATGCTTCCCATTGGTGTTCAGTTTTACTGTTGTTTCACAGTGGGCCCCTAAGGAAACCTTATCATTTTTTTCCCCAAATGTATGCCTAAAGCATACAGGGCAAACACTAAGAAACATAAATGCATGCAACTATTCACATAGGAAGCCTTTCTACTGCATCTGTCAAATAGAATCAGATTTATTTGGTCAAGCATGTTTACACATTTGAGTCCAGTTGATGGTGACTCTCCAGCACAATACTGTAGCATATGATAATTTAAAGCTGTACATATATAAGCTATTTAAAGCTATACTATGTACAATGATATAACTACAATATAAACAGTTGTTGATCAGCTGTTAATGAGTGTGATGGCATGAGGAAAGAAACTGTGTGAGGAGTCTGAGATGATTTTCTCTGCCCGTTTCCTGATTCTAACAGTGTTACGAGTCTTGAAGCTTCGGCAGAGGAGCACCAATGATTTTCTCCACAGTTCTCTGCTGTCTGTTCCTGTCTTGTTTTGTTGCTGCTCCGAACCAGATTGTGGTAGAAGAGCACAAGACTGGTTCAGTGATCGCAGAGTAGAGCTGCCTCAACAGCTCCTGTGGTGGACCATAATTCCTCAGTTTGTGCAGAAAGCACCTTCTCTGTTGGGCCTTTTTGAGGATGGAGCTGATGTTGAGCTCCCATTTCAGGTCCTGAGAGATGGTGGTTCCCAGAAACCTGAAGGTCTCTATGGTCATCACAGGGCTGTTGGCTATGGAGAGTGGTGTCATTGATGAGAAGTGTCTCCTGAAGTCCACTGTCATCTCCACAGTCTTAAGTGTATTTAGCTCCAGGCTGTTCTGACTGCACCAGAGCACCAGCCGTTCAACCTCCTGTCGATATGCAGACTCATCACCGATTACTGTTGTGTCGTCTGCAAACTTAAGGAGTTTAACAGTCGGGTCTGTCAATGTGCAGTCGTTGGTCTAGAGGGAGAAGAGCAGTGGGGACAAGACGCATCATTGTGGGGCTCCAGTGCTGATTGCCAGTGTATCTGAAGTTAACTCCCCCGTCTCACTTGCTGTGTTTTGTCTGTCAGGAAGCTGGTGATCCACTGACAGATGGCAGGAGGTACAGTGAAGGGTAGGGTATTGTGGTCAACTGTATCGAAAGCTGCACTCGAGTAGAACAATCCATCCATTTTCTTCCGCTTATCCGGGGCCGGGTCGCGGGGGCAGCAGCCTAAGCAGAGAAGCCCAGACCTCCCTCTCCCCAGCTACCTCCACCAGCTCATCCGGAGGGACTCCAAGGCGTTCCCAGGCCAGCCGAGAGATATAATCCCTCCAGCGTGTCCTGGGTCTGCCCCGGGGCCGCCTCCCGGTGGGACGTGCCCGGAACACCTCACCCAAGAGGCGCCCAGGAGGCATCCTAGTTAGATGCCCGAACCACCTCAACCTCCCGGATGGCCGCACTCCTCACCTGATCTCTGAGGGAGAGGCCAGCCACCCTTCGGA
>VOQJ01002472.1:4522-22100 GCA_015052665.1 Apistogramma diplotaenia
GGGGGAAGGGAGAAAAAAATGTTGTTGGGAGGGGGGGGGGGGGGGGGGGGGGGGGGGGGGGGGCAATGCATCGAAAGATCTTTTAATGGTGTCACATGCTGCTGACTTCCAGTGCTTTCAGGAAGGTCTTTAACACACTTTGTTTAGCAGGTAGGTAAACAGTCTTGGTTTTACCAAATAATAATAATAATTAAAAAAAAGAAAATAAATGACATCAACAACACTAAACATGGCACCTTAACAAAAACCAAAAACATGAACAACAGGATAAACGAGTTTTTGGTTGCAAAGTTGTCACGTGTAATGAAAGATAGAAGCTGTTGAGATAGTGCTGCATACAGTTTAAGCTGCTGGTTTTTGCTCTCTTCAGAATCACATCCCTGATAAAGCAAAGAAACAATGAACCAACTGGATAAAAGTTGACAGAATCTGCTTCGATCGTGTGAGAAAAGCTGTGTTGGTGTGAGTGCTGCTGTGTAAATCACTCGTATGGTCCATCTTTCCCTGACTGGAAGTTGTATCTTTTTTTTGTTTGTTTGTTTGTTTTTGCATTGATCATTCACCTTGTGTGTCTCTTTTCTTCCTTCCTTCTGCCTATCAACCAGCCCTTCCCGGCTTCCCGGTGGAAACCTTTCCCTCGGGGCTGTCCAGGAGGCGTGAGGGACCTGGAGAGGCTGTGATGTTGGTGATAAAAGATCACCTCAAAGTTCAGAACTGAAACAAAGAGATGAACAAGTCGAAGGAAGAACAAAAGACTGCGAGCTTTACCTCCATGCTTTTTCATAACGTTCTTCAAACACTTCAACAGAGTCCCATTCTTCTTTTGGATAAAAAACGTTTTTTTCTTTAATCTTTTGAGAAAACATACACACAAAAAAATCTTTTGGCCTTTTTCGACCCCTTCTTTGACAGGACTTTCATTTAAAAACCAGAGCTGTACAAAACATAGAAAGATGCAACACTGAACCCAACTTAAAAAAAAAACTGCAGAAATCTTTAGATCAACTTTTTTCTTTACACTTTTTAGCTGCACCGGGGTTTCCCAAAACCGGGAAAGAAGGGGAATGGCGAGGCCATACTGGGAATCCCGGACGGCGACGTAAAAGGTGACTCTGCCGTCCTTCACTTGCTTCTACACTTGGAATGGTTCAGTGGAGCTGAGGAGGTGGGGTTGGGGGCACGAACGGGAGCTTGATAGACAGTTGCAATGTTGAGCTGAAGAAAACCGAATGCATGCAAAACGATGCCCCTCCCCCCCCTTTTTTTATGGTGGACAACTGCAGTGCCTGTTTATGTGGCAGGCTGTTAGGGACGATCAGTCAGTGAATCTCTGACAGGCCTTCTTCCAGCGGCACGCAGTGCACCACATGTCGCGGTTCTCCATCCCGTACACCTTACGGCACTTCTTCCCCTCACCACGTACCTTCCGACTAGAGGAGAGATGAAGACCAACAACACATGAAGCTGTTATATATTAATGATCTAACGAGCAACAGCAGCAAACAGCAAAACTTAAAGAGGACCTTTCATGCTCATTTCCAGCTCCGTGTTTTTATTCCTGGTCTCTTATTTATCTTCCACTGGGTCTTTGTGCAGACCCCTCAGTTTACCCACCTCAACAAGCTGTTCATCAATAATTTTGATGATTATGACTTATAGCTCATGAAAATCAGAGATCCAGTATATTAGACTGTTAATTTTTTAAAGCCTGATCAAAAGAAGAATTAAAATACAGATTATTTTGTTCATTTATACACTCGGGGCTTAGCTGGGGTTCCATTACTACAAATTACTGCGTCACTGTGGCGTGGCACTGCTGTCTCCTCGTCTGTATTTTTGGCTCAAATTTTTCTCGTCTTTCTCCTGACAATACCCCATTGTTCCTCTGTGGGCTTCAGGTCAGTTGAGTCGGTTGGCCAATCAAGCACAGTAATAACACAGTCATCAAAGTAATTGGTAGTAGTTTTGGTACTGAGGGCAGGTGCTACAGTAAGTCTTGGAACAGGAAATCAGCATCTCCGTGAATCTTGTCAGTAGATGGAAGCAGGAAGCGCTCTAAAATCTCCTGGTGTTGACTTTGGACTTGATAACACACGGTGGACCAACCAACACCAGCACCAGCAGAAGACATGGTACACCAACTCCTCGCAGACTGCTGAAACTTCACACTGGACTTCAAACACCTTGGATTCTGTGCCTCTTCCTCCAGACTCCAGGACTTTCAAATCAAATGTAAAATTTACAGTCCAGTTCTTTTTCTCCTTTTCCCACTTCTGAGGTCTCTGGTTCAGGAGGAGTTTGATATTAGGAATGCAACAGCTGTAGCTCCTTTCCTGAAGACATCTATGCATCTTGATGACACCAGCCTCAGTCCACTCCTTGCGAAGCCCTCCCAAGTTTTTGAATCAACTTCCTATCAAACTTTTCCCTTCTAGTCAACTTTCCATGAACATACAGCAATCCTCAAGCAGCCCCTTTTCAGCAGTGACCTTCCTCCTTGTGGAGACTGTAGATGTTATTTGGACGACTGTCAAGGAGACAGTCGTCCCCATAATTGTGAGTGTGTGTAGTGACACAGTATTTATACTGTGTGCATATTAATTTACATAAACTCAAAAATAAATATTATAATAATGTGAGCTCGTTTTTTTTGGCTGCAGGCCACAAAACAGAGAATTGCTTGAAGCATTGTGGTTTCTGTGTAATGAGACAAGAATATATTATTTTTTTCACCTTCTTAAATAATTAATGGAAAATTTAACCTTTTCACAATATTCCAATTTTTTGAGATGCAACTGTATATTATGAGAGACTTCATTCTTGCTCAGGAAAAACATAAGGAAATATGTATACCTGGACAAAGCCGTTTCCTCCCTCATTATGCTAAGCTAAGCTAACTGGCTCTTATTAGTTACCCCACTGACAGCAGAGAGGTATGAAAGCTTTCATGAATGTCACAAAAGCAAACATATAATTTTAACATGCCCTGGCGCTTTCCCCACAAACAGAGGCTTTCTATGCAGCTAAAGAGATAAAAATTTCAGCATGGATCACCCTCTCGTTTAGTCCAACAGTGATCCATTTAGATCACATAATCTAAATCAGCATGGTTCCTTATTGAAGTGGATCTTTCTTAAGTTGTTGTTCATTCTTTAATTGAAGCTAACAACTAATCATCAGACAGACAGACTCTGTGAGCAGTGAGGGTCCAGTACCTGAGTGCAGTGGTGGCTCTGGGAGGGGATGAAAGCACTGCGATGGTCTGCGAACGCTGTTCACCAAATCCTTGGCTCTTACTGGGAGACACCTGAAGAGTGAGGGCAGAGGTGTGTGAATAAAAGAAAGAATAGACGTGTGGAAAGGAATTCTCGGCCTTGTGTGTTCAGCCAGGATTTCTCACCGTGGTCCCAGTGAAAGTGACGGGTGGTGACTGCCAGGAGATGCTGAAACTGGAGCTATTGGTGGGAGTGAAGCTGGTGGACGCCGAGCTGGCCGAGTTACTGTTGCTGGACGGGATGGACACTGGAGCTGTGGCCTGAAGACAGAAGTCAAAGGTCAAAATGATATAATATTTTTACTTTAGTAGTTGCTGAGCTTCTTTGTACCATGACACCAGCCACCGGTTGGTGACATCCTGTTATGAAGCCTCAAGCTGAACATTTTTGCTACTTTGAAACAGGATATGATGAGTAAGCAATGGATCTGACTGAGAAACCAAGTGCACACTCACACATCGACATGTCAATCGAGGACGGCTCGCCTCTAATCGGAGCTATAATTTATAAAACTAACTTCATGCTGTATTCAATAAGAGTGGTCAAGACCATAAACTAATCAGAAAAGTGCTAAATGACATCACAACCAACAGACGCGAGGGTCATTTTCCTGTAGACTTAGATTCTATGGGAACCAGAGGAGACGCCCCCTGCTGGTCATTAGAAAGAAAGCAGGTTTAAGGTCTCCCCACTGGCTTCATTTTGGTTTTTTTACCTGGAAGCTACGCTTTTCTTTGACCTCCATGAGTTTACTGCAGGAATCCTGACTGGCTGAAGGTGGGACTTTTGAAGAACCAGTTGCCCAGTGGGAACTACAAAATCCAACTCTTCTGGATATTCTTGTGGCTCCCTTTTTTCCTGACACCAAATTTGTCAGATTTGACTTGCAATTACTTTTTCTTTTTTTTAAAAATTTGGTTAAATAAAGCTGATGAATTTAGTAATTTTCTAGTGTGTTTCCTCTATTTGCTATGATCTCAATGACAGGAGATACCTTATAACTCATCAAAACAAGACTAGGTCCAACATTAATACATTACATTAATGTTCCTGATGAAGCATGCAGCTCCACATTAATATTAGATGTACATATATTACTGAAAAGCTAACGACACTAACACTGGCAGTTGTTTTTCATACAATAATCTGAAAATTGAGGTTAAAATAGATTAATTGTATCATTTTTCAACTTTCAATTAAATATTCAAAGCTGCTGCTGTGTGTTGATACACCACAACTGTTAGCACAGCTGCTAAAGGGAGGGAGGGACCACAAGTCACTGTGAGATCTTTAGTTTGTTTATGAACATTGCGACACATTGTCAGCATAACGAGGACCTTGACGGTAACGTGTGAGAAACTGTGTGCGTGTTTGGTCTGAGTCTGCTGCAGTGTGTCTCCCGAGTGCATCAATCTTCATCACCTGGTAGGCATGGTCCGTGTGGATGAGGTAGAGAGCGCTGGGTGCAGAGCGGCTGAGCGGTGTGGTGCCACCGGCGTGAGGCTCCTTGATGTCAGAGGGCTGCATCGGTTTGTGGGAGTCTGGCAGCTGGCTGACCGAGGGGAGGGGAGACGGGGGAGGAGGTGGGGGAGACAGGACAGAGGGCGAAGCTGGGGACAGGCTGCTCAGCCCGTCGGCCACCGAGTCTGTGTTGAGCTTAATCTCCGTGTAGTAGAAGTCCTCCTCACCGTCGCTGCAGTCTGAGTCACAGTTACGACTAGGAGACAAGCGCAGAGGCACAACAGACAGAATTGCAACATTAATGTACATTTCCAGCTAAAGGTCAGGTTAGCGATCTACCCAGCATCATAATTCTCTGCCTCAGTCACTCTTCACTCGTCACTTCCTCCTACACAAGCAGAGCAGGATATCTTACTATGCTGATAACCCATAAATCATTAAGCTGCTGTTCTGACACTGAAAGAGGCTTCATCTTAGCAGTGCCTCTGTGTCTTACCCCAGGTGGATGGTGCGAATGTGTCTCTGAATGCCAGCGGCAGTACTCAGCACCTTGCCACAATTCTTCCACAGGCACTTGAACATCACCTTCATGGAGTTCTGCAGGAGACACACAGCACATCAGGGTTTCACTGATGCTCTGATGCCAACTTCAAAGAGTCACGTGTAACAACTGCAGGGTACATAACAAGAAATCATAAACAAGAACGTTTCTTATTTTTGAAGGATGTCTTTTAACATCTGCCACTATCACAGAAAACATTTATCTTTATATGTTCAGATAAAGATTCTGCAAAAATATGATGCATTTCTCAACTCAACTACCCAGTATGTAACTATGCAACTCACTGGTCACTTCATTACACACCTCCTTCCCCTCAAAGCTGCTTTTATTCTTAATGGCACAGATTCAACAAGGTGCTGGAAACGTTCCTCAGAGTTTGGTCCATACTGACATGACAGCAACACACAGCTGCTGCAGATTTGTCAGTTACACATGATGTGAATCTCCTGTTCCACCACATCATAAAGGTGCTTTATTGGATTGTGATCTGTTGACTGTGGAGGTCATTTGAGCACAGTGAACTCATTCTCATGTTCAAGAAACCAGTTTGAGATGATTTGACCTTCCTGCCATGGTGCATCATCCTGCTGGAAGCAGCCCTGAGAAGATGGGGTGGACATGGTCAACAACAACACTTTGCCCTCCAACTGACAATCATTTGGTATTTAAATGATTGTTGGTAGTGAGGGATGCAAAGTGTTCCAAGACACCACCACCAGCCTGAACTGCGAATACAAGACAGGATGGATCCTTTCATCTTGGTTACACTGAATTCTGATTCAGTGTAACCAAGACTCATCACAGACTCATCAGACCAGGAAACACTTTTTGACTCCTCTATTGTCCAATTTTTGGGAGCCTATGTGAACTGCAGCCTCACTTTCTGTGGATGGCTACATACTTTTTATTGAACGGGTGTACCTAATCAAGTGGCTGGTGAGTGAACATCATAAACTGATTCAAAACATTGCAGTTCATTTTCTTAACTACTGCATGAATATTTAAGTGGTCAGTATGTTTGTGTCTAGATTAAACTGGACAGGAATGAAAAACTAGTTCAGCTAAGAGACCACTATTACTATACACTATACAAATCTGGTTTAGGGGGCTGTATTTAGAGTAAAAATAATTACAATTTACTAATTGAAAGCATTAAATGGAAATAAAGTGAATTTTTGCAGATTAAAGATGGAATTTAATGCTTTAGGTTAGAAAACAGCACTGCTTGGTTCTACCAAACCAAACAATGGATCGATTTCGACTATGCAATCAGAATTTTCACTAAGCAAATTTTAGGCCAGAATCACCACATGCTTTGAAGAGACACTGCTATTAAAACCAGCCTATCCAACATAAAATAAACACTCGGATTTGAGCTTTCATGCATCATGAACTCTCATACGATACACATGTAAGGTTACAGTATCCATACTGCTGCACTGCCTCTCTAACACAGTGGTGTTATTCCCTGTTTAGTGAGTGCGCTTGATGTGATGAGGTAGAAGCAGCGATTCATCTGAAACACTCTCATCCCTGTTACAGGTTAAAATCGGAATATTCCCTGTATATTGCTGAAAGAAGAACTGAAACAATGCTTGCTCCTTCATTTTCACTACAGCGTGATCAGCTTATGATATCATAGTTATCATATTTTAAGGTCTTTACCTCACAATTTAAAGTGTGCTGAGGTCTGATGTGATTTGGCATCTTATAAATAAAACTGAAAAATAATTAAACATGCAGCAGCTTTCTAAGGAGCTACCCAGGACACGATGCCGGTGATGTTTCTGTATCGCTTATCTGCCTAATGTAATTAAACAATTGGCTTCCCAGAGAGACCGTACATTGTTTTCACGGAATGAAGAGCCTTGTGAACTTTCCCTCTGCCCTCCTGCACTCTCACTCCGAGCTATTAGAAACAGTCTTACAGGTCCGTCTATCAAATTATTGTTGTGGAGGCTGATTTAATTTTGACAAGATGCTTCATTTTTAATTTTCTCTCTCTTTCAGACACACACACACACACACACACACACCAATCACGTGTCCCCCCGTGTATTGTTTTGTCTTTGCGTAACAAAAGCCTATTTTGTGTGTTGTGAGCGTGTGCGCCCCCTTTAAAGCAACATTTCACAGTTAATTAAATGGGGAGCTTCAAACGCTTCGGTGTTGCCAAGAGAAAAACAAGAGCACGCGAGTAGCATGTAGATAAGTTCATGAGAAATGCTCTGCACATGTGGACTGTGTGAGCATGTCTTGTTAAGCTAAAATTATCCAGGCTTTTAGGGACACTGTTTATGCCTCCATCTGTGCTCCATTCTCTCTTCCCTTTTCATGTAATTCCTGTTAGTCACTCTTTAATTTTTCATCCACAACCTTCATTTCTCTTCCTGTTTCTCCTTCTCTCGCTCCCTCCCTCCACGCCCTTCTTTGTGATGTTCCCAATTATCGGAGTACACTGCACCAACATGGAGCTCACTAAAGAGCATATCGATTTTTCTTTTTTTTTCTTGAGGCCGGCAGAATCTTTTCTGTTTGCCGTAGCGGGTATTAAAATCATTACTGTTTTTGAGGGGAGCTACACGTGAAGGCTGAGGAAGTAATTATTAAGGACAAATGTCTGGGGAGGACACAGTCAAGCAGTGAAAACGGAAGAGAGGGGAGAAAACAGGCGAGAGCAGGAGAGGAAAGAATGAAAGGAGGGGTAGATGAATGATACCGTCAGCAAACTGGTACACTGGAGCACCGATGAGGAGACAGCCCCAAGATGAAGGCACACACACACACAGTGAGAGTGTGTGTGTGTAATACAATATACATCGGACAAAATAATGAGTGACGGCATGGTGTAGATGTGATGAGCTGTCAGTAGCGTGTAGTGATGAGACGAGGTGAAATGATTAGTGTGAAAGAAGGTGTGTGTCGAGCACGCGTGACACAACACACGAGAGTGGAGCCAAAGGCTTTGTGTCCTTTCCCGTCTAATTTTCGTCTCTGCCTATCAGTCAGAAACTGAATTACGTCCGTAACGTCGCAGGTCACTATTGCAGAAGAAAATCAACCAGCTCATGTACATGTGGCAGGATCTCAAAGACAAGTTCCTGACCCTTTTTCCTGTTATCAGGATCAATTCCTTTAAAAAAAACATTTAATGCATGAATCAGACAGCAGCACATTGTAACAAAAGAAACTTACAGCACAGCCACGGCTGGTACTGAGCCCTCTGGGAAACAAACATATTTTCAACAAACATATTTTCTTAAACCTGTGATGAAGTCGTAATCGAGGTGTTACGACAGATTGGTACTGAAACTGACATCACGGTAATATGATATTATTGAAAATAATCCAGTGCTGGTAACTCCCTGACTGTACTGATGGCAGATGTTTATCAGGTAATTTGGCTGCTTATTATCATCCATTAAGTGTTCTTTTTGTGTGCTGTTCTACAGTTAAAGTTACAGACTGTTACCTTCTCTTTATTTTGAGCATAAAAACACAAAATAAAGAAAATTTGAGCTGAATCTGACTGAAATCTTCACAGTCTTCTGTTTTTTAAATACATTTCCAGAGCTATTGTGATAATATCATTAGCACAAATTTAATTGGCTTGGAAAACGGTGTTTCTATATATATGCATTTTGGGAGCACGGCCGTTAATGGTGAAGCTCACTTTAAACATTTCGCATAACGAGGTCAGTACATACACAAGTAATCCCCGAGTCAGCTCAGGCTGCAGTCTGCTATAAACCTCCATTTCAGGTGTTCCTTTCCTATTCTTGGCTCTTTATGACGTCACCAACTAGGGATATACCTAATATGGTCACCTCAGCAGCCTGCTCTTCAAACCTTCTGCTTAAAAGTGGCAACCAATCAAAAAAAAGTACCTTAAAAAGACCACCCTGAGCTTAATCAATTTGTCAGACAGCGGATGAACAAAAGGGCTGCATCAAGGTCCACTAAAAGATAAATAAGCATTATTTCTAAGAGTAAATAATCCACAGCTTCTCTAATAGAGTCCAAGAATAAATGGAATTGTAAATGATCATATAGGTCCAAGCTTTTTACCCAGCTAATAGTATTCACCTTGCGCTTGCGAGGGATGGGCTCATCAAATAGCAGGCTGCTGCCGTCCTGCTCATCCAGAACGGGGTCTTCAGGTCCTGCGGGACCAGGCCCCACGCCTCCCAGGCTGGGTACACGGAAAGGCTTGAAACTATCAGCAGAGAGCGGTGGGGATGGTGTGGAGGGGTTGGACTGGTCGCTCGGAGCAGACCAGCTCCAGTAGCCCCCCGAGGAGCTGTTGCTCGATGGGGTGAAGGGTCCGGCTGAGCCGTTGTCCTTCCATGAGCCACTTAGACCCTCTGAAGAGACAGAGGAACAGGTAAGGAGGGTGAGAAAAATGGAGAGTGGGAAAAGGAAGAGTTTTAGAGTTTATATGACAGTACCTCTAACTTCTTTAGTCCTAGTAGATGCTACAAAAACAAACACATCAGCGATCAAGACATTCAATTAGGTGCAGACAGCTGCATTTGCACTTCACAAAAAAAAGAGCCTCCCAGCAGCAGTCTTGACTATGACACAAGAAAAATAAAGGTTACTCTCCTGTTGTGTGATTCCACAGAGACATTTCCAAGGTCTTGTCTTCTTTTCTTTTTTTTTGAATCAAAGAAGAGTTTCTTTTGAATATCAGCCACAAAAGGCTTTGCACTCAGTGATGATAGAGGCAGGGGAAAACTTTGCAGAGATGTACATGTGCATGTGTGATAGAGGGAGCGTGAGAGACCCAGTTTGCTTTAGCAAAGCTGCTTCCTGGTGTGGCGCCTCTCGTCGCAGACTTCTTTCTTTCCTTTGGCAGAACATTTAACATAAAAGAGGAAGAGGCTCATCATCATCACCATCAGCAGCAGCACAGGTTCTGAGTGTTCTCACTTCTCGCACAGAAAAGCAAATTCAGTGGTTAAATGAAGTGCCAATAATAAAACTATTGATTCATTTGAGAGATATTAAGAGTGCACTACGATATCTGCACACTGTGTGAGCTCACACTAAATGACTACATGAAGATAACAAGTGTACAGTTAGTATTTAAAATCCAGTTTGTGCATCTGTGCATGATGTATGGCAGTCATACCATGTGCATAGTGGTTGGCTGTGTGTCTGCTCAGCTGAAAGGACAGCAGGCTGGTTGCAAAGACCATCTAAATGGTTTCACGAGATTGCAGTTATGGGGCATTTTGGACTTCCGCCACTTTGCTGAGTGGCAGAGATCCAGACTCATTGTGCTGTTCTTTGGATTTCCACAGCTCATTGATGAGATGATCCTACAGCACAGCAGGTGGCAGTAATTTATCAACCTTAAGCTTCCACATGCATTCACAAGATAACAGCTGTGAGGGAATGAAAATCAGTGTACAGGAAAACACACAAATTATTGGCTTAGGCTGAGTGACTTCTTTTGTGTTCACTTTTCATGAAACTTCTGCTATATTTTTTAGAGACAAGCAAATGACACATAAAAATGAAATGTTTTACTGCAGCTGGTGAGTTTAAAGGTCAGTTTGGTTATTTAGCAATAATGATTCTTACCACTGACTCTCACAGGTGGGCTCCTAACCAGCGGGCTGGTGGAGAGACTTGTCAGTACCATGGCAGCCGTCACCTTGTCCATATCCACTTCCTCCTCTGACCGCCTGTGAAAGCACGAGATGAAAAGAAGAAAACTTTTTTTGAGCATCTTCTGCTTTCAATCGTTAAACGAGAAAGGGCTTATAACTCTCTTCATACAAAAATTCAGTCTATTGTACTTTATAACAGCCCCCAATAAACACACTGCGGACACAATCATTTACAGGAAGCTCAAGAATGCAACATGTGCATGTCTTCTTCACTTTCATTGGCCCATTGTTTTTAGACAAAAAGCAGACCTCGTGGTTTGCAAACTGCTGCAATGACTGCAACAAAAACCATTAATTAGATTCAAGGTTTTTTTTCTTGTTGTTTTTTTCTGGTCTGTTGCAGGCGGCTGATGCAATCACCCAGACACCATTAGAAAAATCAACAGTTAACAGAAGAAGTGCCACAGTACAAAAGCAAATATAAATCTAAAATGTTATGGTATGGGAGCCCTAAAGCCTGCATCATAAACACAACACTGTTGTGCAGTTGAGACACTGCTGAAACATTCGCTTCTTCTAATTGGTGTGCAGAAACTGTAGACTAGCAGACAGCCGTCTTAATCCACTGGCATGTACTCCTAAGAGAGAGGCAATCCTTGTGATCAAAGAGATGTCAATAGCTTTATTACTCACAGTATACCTGTAGTACATGCTCACTATTAATGTGACAAGCACTCTGTGTGTCTGCATATGTGTGTTTTATCCCTGAGCAAGCAAGTCTTTGATCCAAATCAATTTTTATAACAATTATCAACTCTTTTGCTGGCTTAGAAGAACATGACATTCACCTACATTTTAATAGCTGCTTAGATCAAATAGTAGGTTTTACTGCATTTTAATTGGTTCACATACAGCATAGCTCTGGAAATAAACTTTTACTTTCTCAATAACGCAAAAGACAAACTGCACACATTACTAAATCTCTGTATGATGGGTGCGACATGTATTCTCACAAACATGTGACCTACTGTTCATATTCGTGTACATTAGGAAGCAAGCAAGCAACATCCATGCAGCTTGTAGATTATTGTTGGAGGATGCACAAATATAAGTCAGTCAGAAAATACAGGCAGATGTGGCTCTGCTCCACATTGTTTAAAGCGAGGAAAAGAGGGAGAAGGAGCAAAGAATATGAGACACTGTACTACTCAATTTCCACAAATAAAGCATGAAGAAAATTTCCTGTGCATCCAACCTAATTTCACTGTACTGTGACATTCTGCAGTATCTACAGATGCCCCATGTGTCCTTTTGATTCAGCTTAAAATAATAATTAACAATAAAAATAAAAAAAAAAACAGGAAATTGATCTACTGTACAGGATGCTGCCTGTAGACATTGCACAATTCATCTGTGCCGTAAGGCTAAAAAACAGCAACAACAAACAAAACCCCAACCCACAGCAGCATGCCTGATGCATGCAAAGAAGAAATCACATGCAAAATTAAAGTGAATATTGAGCTCCTCTGCCATGCCACAATTTTCAGTGTGGTGCACTATCCTAGTGTTAAAAAAAGAATGGCAGGACAGGGAAATGAGACACCTGTACAATACTGGAGCCACGTAATGACTTTTCCCACCTCTTTTAATGGGCAGAAGAGAACAAAGCACTACTGTTAAACCCAGAACCCAGATGTCACTCTCCGTGTTTATTTTTAGGAGGGTTCTGAGGCGCACACACTTCATGTTCACTCAGCTTAAGAAGACAATAAGCACAGGTGACATGGGAACATAAAGCTACTATGTATCAGTTTTCTGTGTAGATACAATATTTGGGACAATACATGTCTGAAAACACTCGGATATATTAAAATGAGCTTTACCAGGGATGCTCTGACTAGCAGTGTGCTTACAGGACAGTAACAAACACATTTGTAATCTCAGATGAAACAACTAAATGTTAATTAAGAGTGGGTTTCATTCCCCAGAAAACAGTTTTCATTGGTTCAGAATGGACGTCTGGGACAGACAAGTAAGGAAGTGTCACACAAGCCTAGAGACTCGTCGTGCGAGGGAAGCATGTATTCCCTCACCAGCTGGCGAGAGATTGCTGGCAGATTACCGCACTTGCCCATAGCTTGCATGGAATATGCCAAATTGATTGCTATGCTTTTTGAAATGTGTTCAGTGCAGTGGTAAGGCACAACCTTTACTTTGAAGGCGAATGTTTCTGGTTTGCATTGCACTTTTTCAAGTTTCACTGAAGCTTGGAAAGCAGTTTGCAAGCGTTTGCCAACAAACTGGAGTGTTTCTTGCAGAGCAATTTGCAACCTAGCAAAACAATCAGAAGGAGGTTTTTGCTGCATATATATACGTCTTCGCAACCAGTTTCATGCTAGCAAATACAAATTGCCAAGCCTCTGTTCAATACAAGTTTTGTCCCCAGGAACCGAGGGTTACTAGGGGCTCACCGATTGGTCTCCAGGTCTGTGTGATTTCACAGAAACTGCCAGCAACCTCCAGTAACCATTCGCCTAGCGTCAGAAAATGCATATTTTTTTCATGACCGGTGGGTGCTGGGGGTCTCCGGACTGTGTATTATGTTTCCACAATGTGCATCAGACTTATGGAAATGAAATAGTAATCTTATAATGCTGTCAAAAGATAATGGATGCCTAATCCCCACCAGAACATCTATATTTCTGTGTAGATCCACACACGACATGGCCTAGTGACTGTACTGTGACTCTGTGTTTCTCCAGTTGTAGTCAGTAAGGTTTTATTTTTGGCTGCCAGAGCTGAGTGAGAGCCCACGTTAGCCGCTACAAGTTCAAAAAGCTAAGAGAACTAAAGGGGATTTCCAGGGTTCTTTTCCAAGAAAACTGACTTTTTGAGAGATTATTTTTGCAATCAATCATTTCCCTAAAATGGGCCCAGCACAGGGGTCAAATGCACACAATTTTGATAAAAACATTTGCTGAGCAGATCCCTCAGTGACAGCTTTCACAAACATTAAACATGTGAAGCTGTATTCAAAAGAGATTTCCTGGCAATTTCTTTAAAAAAATGAAGTTGAATATAAATGTTCCAACAGGTTTATGCTGTAGAGAGGCTCAGGATCTACTTGTCAGTAGTTTCATTGCGAATAAATGACACTTTAAAATTTATGTGAAAGTAATTAAAAATGTATTTACTTCACAGGGGGGAAAAAGAGCAATGTGAGCAGAGAACAGAAGAGAGCTAACAAAGGAAGAGCTTCAGCCTCCATTAGCTGATATCTAATTTATTGCCCTTTCAGCTGTTGAATGTGATGTCATTACAGCCTCCACATAAATCAAGAAAAGAAGCTGCACGCACAAATGCCACTTTTACCCCTTACCCCACCCACCCACCACTCTACATCACCGTAAAACTTCCTGGTCACCTTGGGAGGCCATCATGTGACTGTCGATATTATTTCCACTGTAACAATGACAGACAGTAATTACTGGGTGCTTTGTCAATCTTGAAATATGAAAGAGTAAATCCCAGGAAAACACATTAGGAAGACTCATAATTAAGATGTGATGTATGAGATGACGAAGAGGAGGCTGAGGGAGAGCAGGAAAAGGGAATTTCCCAAATTGCATTTGTCATTAGTGGCCTTATCAAACTTAGTTTCCGTCCAAGTGCTTATTATGGCTATAATTAAACACACAGGGCGAGCATGTATGCGTGTGTGTGTTAGAGAGAGAGCCATGTTAAAACACATGATACATGTGACACAGGAGACAGGGTGGAATGGTTAATGGATCGGTAAGTGAATTCTGAGAAATTAGCTTCATACGCTGACATGTTTGTGTGTGTGTGTGTGTGTGTGTGTGTGTGTGTGAGAGAGCGTGTCTCTGTGCGCTTTAATATTCTTACTTCACTTTATTTGTAATAAAACATCTTCCCATATCTAATCCCTCGGGCTTCCTAAAGAGAACATTATCGTGGATGTATAGCTTCATCAACAGAAAACTGGAGAGAAGGCAAAAGGTTTGTTTACTAATGTAGATTACATGAAATGGATCCATGTTATTTTATCTTGCTGTTGGCTATTCATAAATGGAAAATGAGTTTACACTATAGATGCTGTTAATGTTGCTAAACCTTTAGAGACCAATAAGGTTTTCCAAATGACCTGAACACAGGCAATGGACTCTGATACTTCTGTTCCAGTAGCACTACCACACTGAAATCCCTCTATTCAGTTTACAGCTGCCCCTGAGCTCTTTTACTCTAAAAATGCAAATGTGTAACTATTAATGGACAACTATCCCATGAGATAATTTCACATTTACACAGACTCAACCACCTATTCATTAGATGCACCTGTTCAACTGCCTGATAACACAAATCTAATCAGCCGATTGGCAGCAACTCAATACAAGATATGCACAAGAGCATCTCTGATCACAAAACACTGGCCATTAGAAGACTGCAAAAACGTTGCCTAAAAAAAAAATGTTTCAATTAAATGTCGCTTTTTCTGATGAGTCTTAATTTCTGCTGCAACATTAGTAGGGTCAGAACTAGGCATAAATATGAAAGCACAGATCCATCCTGACTTATATCCACTTGTTTGAATTCACGGTACTCAAACAGCCTCCACAGTCACCAGATCTCAATCCAACAGAGCACCTTTGGGATGTGGTGGAACGAGAGATTCACATTGTGGATGTGCAGCCAACATGTGCTGCATGTGTGATGCTATAATGTTTGGACCAAAATCTCTGAGGAACGTTTCCAGCACCTTGTTGAATCGATGCCACAAAGAATTAAGGCAGTTCTAAAGGCAACCCCCACACAGACCTAAAGCAATGTTTAATCTTTTCTTTAAAAAAAATATTCTCCTTGACAGATTAGAAACTAAAAGTGGCCGGTAAGTGTATGCTAGTGTCCACAGACAACATTCCCATGAAGATACATAGAATATCACACTTTATTTTAAAGGCACCAGAATAATTATAATCTTGCGTGCTGCTTTCTTTTCCTTCCTGCTCTCAGCTCTAAATTTAAAATGCATGCATTGTTGGCACTAAAGAAAAAAAAGTTTTAATTAAAAGTGGAAAGACAACATAAAAGATAAGATAATTATGGCTGTGCATAATGATTTTTTTAATTATTGAATAACCCGCCTGATATTTTCAAATGTAAAAAAAAAATCTAATTATTTTTGGTTTGTATGCTTTCTTTGTTGTTGTTGTTGTTCAACCATCAATAAAAAAAAAAGCACTTCTGAGAGACTGTATATGATCTCATAGTGAAATGCAGAAAATGTCTCAACTCTAAGAACAATTCATTAAAGCAGCTGAAATATGCAACTCCCTTCACTTTCACTGGAGCTTTGTTAGAAATCAGTGAAGTCTGCAAATTTCATGAACCAATAAGGTGGAACATCCCCCACAGATGCACCCAAACCAACAGGAAGGTCAGACAGATGTCAATCAACCACATCTTGCACCATCCACTAGAAGAAGTTTCCAAGCAGAAAAACTTTCTTTAATCTTTTGTCACATTTTGATTTATGAGTGTATGCACCTAAACTCCTCGGTTAGGTTAAGAAGAATTTTATAGTCTTTCAACACTGAATGGGCCTTAGAGAGCGATTCTGACAAGGAAGGTTTGAGGGCACAGTTTTCACATGTGCACTCCTACACAGACCTAAGGCAAGGTTTAATCTTAAAAAAAGAATTCACCTTGTAATAATAGACAAGTTTAGGCTGGCTGACGAGCTAAAGAGAACCAAACACAAAAAAGAAAAGCAAAGCTGATTTAGGCAATTTGTTGCTACGTGGATTTCTCACAAAGACTTGTAGATCAGTGCCCGACTCCTGAGAAAATCATGAACATATGCTGGAAATGACAGATTAGAAACTAAAGAAGTTATAATTAGAAGTAGGGATAAGATGGTATTAACCCTCTCTGGGAATGAAGACACAAGTAGAACAAGAGCTCCCTCTTCAGGGACTGTGATGAGCTTGGCGGGAGATATGGCAGTTTGCCAATATGCCAGTGGACTGTGTGTGTGTGTGTGTGTGTGTGTGTGTTTGTGTGTGTTTGTGCAACAAGTGGTAAAACTTGTGCTTCCATAGCCAGATGTGCATACTCTTTTTAGGTAGTGAATACAGCAAAACAAAGGGCCTCCATGAGAACAAGTGAGACAGGAAGCGGGATCACGTTTTTTTGTTGCTTTTCAGAGAGTTCGGTTTCAAACAAAAACACCAGGCAGGAGGAGAAGGAGAGAATAACAGGGGGCTCATGTTACCATGGCCACCTTGGTTTGACAGGTAGATGGAAGACAGCGAAATATAGGCCTAGTTTTTGTTTTGTGAGTTAGGCAATCAGATATTCCTTTCATTAAAAAGGGAAGTTTCACTGTAATGCTCTTGTAAAAAACATAAATTACGTTAATTCACACTAAAGAGCTGCTTGGTACACATTTGCCACCGCAGCAGACAGTACAGCTAAAGGAGAAGGTAGTGGACAGTAGCTAAGCCATCAGAACAGCGCTCATACACCAAATATACCAAGAAATCCCCCCACGTGCTCAAAAAAAAAGCTCCTTATCACTCCTTATCCTAACATTTGGTTTAAAACAACATTCCTCCTTTTTACAGCTAATCAGGAAAGACTTC
>VOQJ01002472.1:24533-36832 GCA_015052665.1 Apistogramma diplotaenia
TTTTGTTTTTTTTTTTTTTTTTTTTTTTTTTTGCCATCCATCCATTCTCTTCCTCTTATCCTGCTCAGGGTTGTGCGGGAATCACCTATTCCAGCTGTTATAGGGCGCCAGCCTGTCACAGTGTTTTTGCATTTGATCGATGTCTCTACACTCAGTTTGAGATTAACACATCGTCTGCAGTGATGCAAATGCTGTGTGTCAAGGTGAAACTGTTGATTTACCCGTCCGTCTACATTTATACCCTTACCCTAGTGACTCAAAGAACGAGATTGCAGATAAAAGTGGCAGCAATGAGCCAAATGTTGTTTTGGCTACTTCTCTACATCAAAAGGTAGTTTGAGGTACCTCTTGGTGCCTCCTAAGTGAGGTGTTTCTGGAATGTCCAACTGGAACAAGGCAGCAGAGCCAACCCAGGACACGCTGGAGAGATTATGTCTCTCGGGTGTTAACACCTCCATTTCCCCCAGAGGAGCTACAAGTGGGTGAATCTATTAATCATTTAAACATTTTTCCCAGGGAATGGTTCAATTTAATCATAGGAGACAACTGCATTATGGGTTTCAGTCTGCTTGTTGGACAACACAAGACATCTGATGACTTCACTTTAGGAGAGTAAAGAATTACGAGCATTTCACAGTATTCTCATATTTCAGAACTGATTAATCCTTTTAAAGCAGAACTTCATTTGTTTATTTTATTCCAAAGTTTTTTTCAGACCCTGGTTGAAGAGTTATCCAAATAAAAATGTACTAACATTAATGCTTCTGAAATGCACATCTGTTTTGGGAGCCACACAAACAGATACACACATACAGCCATATAATCAAAGGACCTAGTCATCTTTCTAGCCATAACAACATATGCACTGGCCTTGCAGCCAATTTCTTGAAATTGGAGCCGTGGGCATCCTTCCCTTTACACAGACTCTTCTTCAGCCCTCAAGAGCTGCAGTGCCAAACCTCCATCTGATTCATTGTAACACGAGTTTTATGGTGAACTGTAGTCCAGATTCTTCAGTGCTAAAATATGGGCTCTCTTCTTAGAAATGTCAAGATACCCACATTTAGTGTGGAAACATCACAATGGAAAAATTTTAAAAACAGATGGTGTTACATTACAAGCTGCCTTGTTTCTAGATTTAGAGAGAAGAGACCTTGACTAAACCCATCAGACTACTAATAATGCCATGTTTAATCATGATTGTAAATGTACATTATCATCCCTGTTGTAATCTTGCTTGTTGTAATGCTGACGTGGCATATCAGGGTTCTTTGGTTGATTAAAAAAAAGAAGTCTGTCTCCTATGTTTTGAAAATGGAGCCTAAAATCTTCATTATGGGCCAAGTTAAAATTTCACTGCTGTATTTTGAATGGCAATGGTCTGAATCAAATTTGACAAACTATACACTGATTGAGAAAGACATCAACAAACTCAACATTGCACACTTTCGAGTCTTTTCGAAGAATTCAAAAGATCTTCTGGCCTGCAACCATCAGCAACCAAGACATCCTGGAAAGAAGCCACACAGACTCTCTTGTGGACATTATGAAGAGAAAGTGCTGGTGGATCGGCCGCATGTTTTCGGCAATGCATCACTATTACCGAGATCGCCCTGCACTGGGGACTGGAAGGGAAGCAGAAACGCAAATGTCCCAAGATCACGTTAGAGATGGAATTGAAGGAGATGGGTCACACCTGGGTCAGCATATCTTCTCTGATTTAGAAAAAAAAAAGCCAGCAGATCCTCAAAAAATTCCTGTGCTGTGAAGTTCCTTGAATTCACTGTCACTAATGAAGTGAGGGCAAGACATAATTATGAGCGACTGCTGATTTTCAATGTTATAAAGATCAAACACGGAGACAGTTAAAGAAACTGCTTTATGTGATTAATATCAATCAACCCCTGGTACACATTTCTCAAGAGGCAGAGCAAAGTGTTTTGGTTTTCTTCGGGGAGGGGGGAGGCATGTGAAAAATCAAATGTCTTAATAGCCTGAAAAATCCACCTAAACACGCAATCATCATCTTCGTAAGATGTGAAAATCCTGCACAGAATCTAATGTAAACAGCACAGAGAATGGCTTATTGGATGCACAGGGCTGGCCAGTATAGATTAGAGGAGTTGCTGAATTCATTAAGAGCCAACAATATTATTGCTGAGAGCCACAAAGCAGCTAATCATTGGCATTCGGTAGCAGCTAATTAGTTGATTACACATTAGCATGTTTTAGTTGTCAGTCTCTCTCCCTCCCTATCTGTCCTCCAAACACACAAAATCAAACACAATAAGCAGAACAGGCACTCTCTTACACATAACAACCTGTGCAGATGGACACGCACCGTTTGCTGGTTTAGCAGTTTTAAAGAACAAAAGCAGCACTCAAGACAGTTTTGTCATGGCTACGGCTCTCTGCTAAGAGAAAAACAGGGCGTGGCGTGCATTAGCTGGGCAGGGAGCCAAAGTCCTCTGTGTGTTCATGTGTGTGTTGCTTCCACATGCAGACAGACAGTCACAACAGTACAGTAAAAATATTTGCAGATCAACAGAGGAAGTTGTATGCCTTAGTCCTTCTCTGTCTCTAATGCAAGAGCAGCTGTAGTATATTTCATGCACAGATTGAAACTCTTTTTCACATATTCCCTGAGTGTACACTTCATTACAGGTACACAATGTGTGTTCTTCTGTGGCTCGATCTCATTCTTTGTTGGAGTCCACCTGATCTTTAGTATCACAGAAAACAGCCTCTCACTACACACCGCTGGGAGAGACTGTGCACTCATGCACACAAAGACGAGAAGAAATTAGATCACAGATGTAAACAGACACACATGCATAAAGGGGGGAAACAATTATTTGCACTTAGATATATGAGTTTGCCTGACAAACGCACAGATAAATGTGGTTTTAAAAGCCCTCAGGCTTCAATTTTCATTTTGACAGCTAAAATTATAATGATTTTACCATCATCTGGACCAAATAGTCTTCGAGCTGCAGATCACTCACAGCCACTCACAGAGTCAGCGAAGCTGAAAAAGTACTTATTAAAATATCTGAAAGACATTCATGTGCTACTCGACATTGTTGACTCATAATCTCCAAAAAACAAAAAACAAAACCTCAGTGTCAGATCAATTTTTGGCGTGACAGCTGCAAATGTTAAGCAGCAGCTGTATTTCATGACTTTCATGTATTACGGTTAAAGAGGCAAGCGGCCCTTTCTCGGAAATCTTCAGACTGCATGACAACAGCTACCAAGACAAGAAAATCAGAGACATTGTCATTATTTCTTACTTTGTCTTATTTTATGACCTTGTAACACCAACATGGACCGATATAAATCCTAATGAAATATTGAAATGTTCCTTTAGGAAAAAAAGTGAGGAAAGTGCTGCAACTCATTCAGATGGTTTACGAGTCACTGATCCTGAACATACTGTAAGAACCAGACGAGTTTTCAAGCACGGTTATTTCTATTTGGAGAGAATCACTTAAGAGCACTATTGACACAAACTAGTGATAAGCAGGGGCATGTGTTGAATAAAGTGAGTATTCCTAATCTCTCTTTCTTCCCCTCTCGCTTTTCTATTAAAATTAAGAACTTCACAATGATCAGCCATCCAGAACAGTTTTATGACCCACTGTCAGACTATTCTGTGTGAAAGGATTCGTTTTGAACTCAAACGTAAATATGACAAATGTGAGTAACAAAGGTGAGTCTGGGGTGCTTAGGTGAAAGAATACCTTTTTATTTTTTAAAAGGTAGCACGTGTATGTGTTTATAGAGGGAAATTGCTGCAGGGCCAAGAAATATGCCTTCAGAGGGTATGTGTGTATGTAAGTGTCAGTTTGATGTATATAAGCCCTGATTTGTTCCCATTTCATATCCACAGAGACAGTTAATCCTTGAGCAACTGAAATGAGGGCAAATGATTATCCACTCTCCCTGCTGCCCTTTACCTTTTAATATGCCTTTTGACTGGCACACACACACTTAAGGAGTGTGTCCTAGATTTGCACTTTAGGGTGGAGTTTATATATAGATCCCAGCCTGTAGGATTTGCGTGAACATACAAGGAGACCAACAGGTAAAAACACACTTGATGTCTCATAACAAGAGACTTTTCTAACCTGCTGAATCAACCACGTATCATAGTAAAATGTGAAATAGTTGTGGAAAAATTGATCCACACATTCATAGGCATGAATGATCACTTTTTTGTGGCAGTAATATGTATGGAGTATTGCCAGCCAATATGAAGTCTATATTGTGGCTGCAGCATGTATGTTGTTGTCTTGAATTGTGATGTCACCATGGCAGCCAAGAAAACAGAAAAGAAGTGGCAACTGTTGCATTTGAACCTAACCAAGAAGCTTTAAAGCCTAAAGTCCAGTTTTACATCCAGGCATCTTACCAAGTTGTTTTTATGACAATGAATAACACACTCACCAGTTAATTTATTAGGTACACCAAAAAAGAGCCGTGCTGACACTAGTATCATAATACCTTGCTAAAATCTGGTGACTGTGGAGGGTATTTCAATTAAATAAAATTTTATTTTATTTCTATAGCAAATCACAACAGTCACCTCAAGGCACCTCAACCCAACAGTCAAAATGACCCCCTATAAGCAAGCACTTGGTGACAGTGGGAAGGAAAATCTCCCTTTTAACAGAAAGAAAATTCTGGCAGAGCCAGGCTTAGGGAGGGGCAGTTGTCTGCCGCGACTGGTTGGGGCTGAGGGAAGAGACAGGACAAAAGACATACTGTGGAATAGAGCCAGAGATTAATAGCAACAAATGATTAAAAGCAGAGTGGGGTACAAGCAGAGTAAAATGAACTGAATGAAAAGAAACACTGAGTGCATCTTTGGAACCCCCCAGCAGCCTAGGCCTGAACAAGGGATGGCTCAGCGTCACCTGATCCAGCCCTAACTGTAAACTTTATCAAAAAGTATGTTTAAACTTATCTTAAAAAAGAGAGGGAGTCTGTCTCCCAAATCCAAATTGGAAGCTGGTTCCACAGAAGAAGAGTCTGAAAGCTGAAGCTGAAGGCCATTCTGTTCTTAAGTATCCTAGTAACCACAAGTAAACCAGAAGTCTGAGAGCAAAGAGCTCTATTGGGGTAATATGGTACTATGAGGTCTTTAAAATAAGACGGGGCATGATTATTTACGTCCTTGTATGGGAGAAGAAGAATTTTAAATTCTATTCTGGATTAACAGGGAGCCAATGAAGAGAAGCCAATATAGGAAAAATATGCTCTCTCTTTCTACTCCCCATCAGTCTTCAGATGAAAATGCAAAAAAGCAGTGTTCCTATAAGCTCAAAGTAGTGTAGTCATTCTCCTCTGACCTCTGGCATCAAAAACGTATTTTTATCCAGAGAACTGCCACTCACAGGATATTCTCTCATTTTCAGGCCATTCTCTGTAAACCCTAGAGATGGTTGTGTGAGAAAATCCCAGTAGATCAGCAGCCTCTGAAATACTCAGACCATCCTGTCTGTCACCAACAACCATGGCACGTTTAAAGTAACTTCAAACTCTTTTTATTCCTCATTCTCCTCCTCAAACTCATGCTCGATTTGCATGTCAGCAAATCATCTTGACAATGTCTACATGCCTAAATAGACTGACTTGCTGCCATGTGATTAGCTGATTAGATAACCGCATTAACGAGCAGTTAAACAGGTATACATAATAAAATGAATATGGTTGTAAATGTACAATTATGTTTTTACATTTTAGCATCTACAGTCATGAATCCTTTTACTCGGTTAAGATACAGAATCTGCTGCTTTTGCATAGCTTTGTTTTATTGTATCAACTTGAGTCTTGACGTACTGAACTGCTCCCCGATGACAATGCTATCAGTGCATCTCCGGATGCCTTCCTCTGAGCTGAATCTACACTTGCATCAAATAAGCACCTTGACAAAAACATGGGAAACACAAACAACAAACACAGTCTTGTCTCCTCTTTTTTAGGCAAAAAGAGAATACACAAACATACATCAGCAGCTCTGCAAAGCTGTGATCGGAATCTGTTTGTTAAATGAACTTTTGCACCCAGAAATCATGACAATCTGTTGTCAGCAGACTGCACACAAACATTATCTGGATTACCAATGATGTGAAGCATGAGGAGACTGTGAGGCATCATCGTATTGCGTTTCATCTTTTCCTGTCTACTGGTTTTGGCACCATTAAACACTAGAGGGAACAAAAAAAACAACACAAACTAAAAAGCAACTACATGGAGTGTCCTGATATCAGGTGGTTTCAGACAGTCTCCTAAAAAAGATTAGCTAACAATATAAGGGGTGCAATAGAAGGAGGCAGAAAGAAAGGGTAAGAGGTGGGAGCAAAGATAAGCCATCTTAGCAAGCACACACTCACACTGAGTGATGGGCTTTCCCTGAATTGATGTTGCTGAATGCCGTAATGAGCAGAGGGAATACACGGGGATCTCACTGCTCCAAGCTATTCATTTAGCTTCATGTGTGCATGTCACAACATGTGTGTGTGTGCATATGAATAAATGTGCCACGTTCTGTGAGATGTTTATGTTTCTGCACCCTAGTATATGCGTGCCTGAGCACAGGGCAGCCATGCGAATGTGCATGACTGTGTGACTGCAAAGATAAAGTCCAGCAGTTTCCCTTTCTTTCTTTCTCCGTCCGCCTCCCATCTCATTCACCTTTATGTCTGCATCTCCTTCACAAGTATTTTTCTAATAAAAAAAGGTTGGGATGCTGTAAAATTTCATTTAAAAACAGAGCACAATGATGTGAAAATCATTTAAATGCTTTATTTAACCGATAATAGGAAAAGAAGGGCAAACTGTCAAAAGTTGAAATGGAAATTTAATTCATTTAGTTTTTAAAAAATATGATCATTTTGACTTTGCTAGAGGGGCAGGCTTGCCACTGTGTTGCATCACCTCTTTTAACAACAATCTGTAAGCATCTGGGCACTAAGGAGACCAGCTGCTGTAGTTTTAGAGCTGAAATGCTTTCCCTTTGTTGCTTGCTATAGAATTTCACCAGCTTTAGAGCCTGCTTTGTTGCATTTATTTATTTATTTTGTAATGTGCCAAATGCTTTCGATGGTCTGAACTGAACTGCTCTGAACTGTGGGGCTTTTACCGTACAACTACGGAGACATGCTGTTGCAATAAGTGCAGCATGTGGTTTGGCACCGTTGCTAAAATAGCTAGCATGTAATACTCCAAAACCTTTATATAATTAATAATGAAATGCTGCCTTGCAAGCTGGCATGGACACTAATCAGAGATGCTGGCTTTTAAAATTATATGCTGATAATGTGTCAGATGGATCCTTTCCTCTTCAACCTGAGAGATGTGGGATGAATAATTTCCAAAAAGAATTTCAGATTTTGATTTATCAGACCACAGCAGCGTGTTCCACTTCACCTCAGCCCACCTGAAAGGAGCTCATTTAAGCTGAAAGCATTTTTTGTGAGTTTCTGAGCCCATGCAGCAATTTCCACTGGAAATCATGTCTGCTTCTAATGCAAGGCCACCTGAGGACTAATTCAAGCATTCAGCACTGGTTTTAAAGCCATATTTCTTATGTGAAAACATCACCAGATTCTTTGATATTATCAATGAAGACAATAAACTTACTAAGGTTGCTGCAATTTCATGTCAAGAAATGTTATTTTTCAATTGCTGAGCTAAATACCTCAGCAGTCTTTGACAAAGTGCTAAACTCCTGCCCATCTTAGCTTCTGAAAGGCGCTCTGTAATGCTTTTTAAAACTGAATGTCATCATGAAACTATTTTTCCAGCATGTTATTTGGCCTATGTACTTTGAAATGTGTTAAAATTTGCATAAAGTAAAATACTTCACCTCGCAACATTATTTTTATATGTTCTGTTTCGCTGGTCTCTTCTCTTTTCTTTTCCCACCCCAACCAGTCACTGTGGATGACTGTACCTCCCTGTGCCTGGTTCTGCCAGAGGTTGCTTCCTGTTAAAAAGGAGTTTTTCCTTCCCACTATCACCAAGTGCTTTCTCATTTGGGGTGGGGGGGGGGTGACTGTTGGGGTTTCTTTCTAATATTGTAGGGTCGTTACTTTACAGTAAAAAGCACTTTGCTGGCAACTGTTGTTGTGAATTGCTGTTGCATAAATAAAATTGAGCCGAACTGAAATTAAATGAATTGAATATAGGGTTTAAATCATTTCTGACCTGTACTCATTAAAATTTTACAAAGCATACCATTTTTTGGGGGAAATGCGGTTGTACCTCTGATTATTAATCAACCTCAAACAATGGCATATGAGACAGAGATGCAGTTATGAAAGAAAACATTTGTGAATCCCTTTCGCCATGTGTGTCACTTTTTTCAGAGTTTTCTGACTCTGAAAATCCATTAAACTTGGAAACTGAGTTACTTGAAAAGCATGATTCAAACATATATTTGTGAAATATGCCTGCAAACAAAGTAGTTTTAAATGACGCACAGCTGTCATAAATGGGACATTACCAGCTACACATAGCATAACTCTGACTGACAGTCACACAGGAACGCTTTTATGCACATAACTGTAAGCCACAGAAAGCATGTTTCAGTCATTACTAATGTACTACTCACATGCTACAAAATTTATATTATAATGACAAGTAGGAATAACAAGCAGATCACAACTTCTACCCGGGCTGGATAGTAAATATGCAGAGCAGAAGCTTCTATGCTTCACTTATGATTTCTACCCAGGATATATTCAGGCACGGTTCTGGGTGCTGGTCATCATTTCAGCATCGGTCAGAGCCCACTTATAACTGTCTTTCCATAATTGCAGGTCCGTTGTAGGTTATTACAGTTAGATGTTATCCAAGCATTTACAAAGGCTACTCCTCTCCTGCCCATTTGCTTTACTAAAAAATATTAATACTGGAAAACCGTTTAACCCATAAAAGTTCAACAAATTCTACCCAAGTTGAATCTAATGTCACACTTCCTGTCCCTTCTTTTTCCATGTTACTGAGTTTTCTGAGCTGAGTTTATTTACTCCAGAAGCTACCTTTCACCTCATCAGTGTTTGCGTTACAGTGTTTAGTGTTGAGAGCGATGGTGATTATGGGGTCATAAGAGCAGCTGGTATTAGCCCAAAGTGTTCTTTTCTCTCCACCTGCCCTCTGGACACCTGCCAATAAGTGCCATAAACCACAGACATAAAAACACACACGAGCACCCTTTTATCACTGCAGAGCTTGATTATAAACACCTTGGCTGTAACCACAGCAGATGAAGACAGGCACATGCCCACACTTCCACACACACTTCCAGCGCTCCAGCTCCCTGGAGAGCAATACGCACATTGGAGAAAGGGGCCTCTTTCCCAATTACACTTTGAGGGAGATGGTTTCTGTGTGTCACAGTGTGCATGTGAGTTTGTGTGTGCGTGCTTGCTGAAGGTGCTCGTAAACCCTCTGGAGATTGAGTTGATGGAGAACATTAAAACAAGCCTATCAGCTGGTTCAATCACTTCACATAGCCTCCAGGCAGGACAAAGGATCTGCCCGCCACTTCAACATCTACCTAAAAGCCTTTTACTTACACCCCACCTCTCACCCTCATTCCTTTCTCATTCGCTCTTTCTGGCCCTTCCTTCCCCAATTTATTTGCTAATTGTGCAACATTTAACCTTTTGTTCAGGAAAAGTTGACTGCACAGCTACAGCATATAATGCTTGCAGTCACTCTGCAGTTATCTTGCAAGGGCTGCTAAAGGGTGCCCTTCCCATTGGTAATGGAAAATACAGAAACAAGCAATCAAAAAAATATATCACCCATTAGCAGTGAGACAATCGATGCAAGATGTTTATATGGCCTTCATGTTGAAGAAACATAGAGAAGAAGAAAGAGAAAGGGGGGAAAAGGACAGAGAGATGGGAAGGGTGTGTCTTTGGGGAAAGGTCTGCGCTAGGCGCGTATCATCTCTGATTAATTTACTCCTGTGTGGTGTGAGGGTGTGACACCGACCAACAGGAGACAGCTGTGACAAAAAGGAAAAAAATGAAAACAAAGCAAGGGGAGAGAGGGAGCTAAAGACAAATTAGAAAGAGAGAGCCCACCCCTTCCTTCTTCCTTCTTAACATGTCAACAAGTCCACACAAAGACCCCCTCCATTATCCAATACAGATACATACAGATACATCCGTTCATTAGCGCACACATTTGTAAGAGAAATTTCTCTCCACTCTGCTTAATCTTGGGTGGAAACAGAAGTATAACATTAGAACTACTTTGTATGTTTGTAGCATATTAAGCCTTTTAAATCAAATGAAGTCTGCACAGACACTAAAAAAATTTAAAAAGTGGGGAATGTAATTTTATCACTTATATTTTTCATGACAAAACACAGTCCTGAACTGTCGTACCTTCTGTTTACAATTGTATCTGGCACCTTTTTAAGTACATACTGTCTCCTGCTACTCTGGCTGTACCATTTGAAGAGTTGGGGCAGCCTATAGACGGCCCGAGGAAGCAATTCACTTAAATGGTTATCGGTTGTGTGGGGATATAAAACAGTAATATTTTAAAGTATCTGCAGTAAAAAAAAAAAGAAAGAAAGAAAAAGAAAATATATAATTGTACTGTCTAAAACAAATACTTTGAGCAAGAGTACCCAGAAGAATTGGTCCTGTTATAAAGCAAAGCGGGAGGTCACAAGAAATACTGATTTTATGTAGGTACAGCGTGGGAATACTTAGAGAAAATGAGTAACACAGGAATCTGTAGGGCCCACAAACAAAGAGAAATGCTCCACATAACTGCTGCATTATTAATAACTGTGTAGGATATCTGCTTTCTTTGAAGCATAGCCTGCATCATGGTCTGCAGAATGATTTCACCTGACAGCAAGGATTTATTAAATGCGCATTTAAATACAAGTGTGGCAGAAATTATAATAAAACCTGCTGAAAGGAAAACCTATAAGCTACATGAATGTGACTGGACTCCCGAGTTGCACTGCCACCACCTGTGCGTATGTCATCATGCCGCTCACGTCTTCACTGCTAATGCTCTAAGCAGCCGCGAGCGAGGCCACAAATTGATGGACGCTCTCAACCAGCTAACGTGTCAATTGTCACTTAGCATTTGGGTCAATGCTGGATCCCTCCGCTTACAATTGTCTGGAATCAAAAGGTAAACAAAAGGAAAAAATGATGACACTTTGCAGTCTCTCTGCCTGTGATATTATCAGTTTCAGATATGTGATGGTTCTGATTATTAGTTATTAACCCTTCCTGTGGTGGGCAACATCAATTGACTGGCATATTTGCATAGCAAATCGGAGGTGTGTGTGTGTGTGTGTCCGTACATGCTCAGTACACTGCATGTTAATTTCCGTGTACGTTATTAATTAAAGCTCAATAATTAACATTTTCCTTTTGACAACCAAACGACAGGAAGATACAAAAACTGCGGAACACACTTGAAATTTTGAGGTTCCCAAAATTCGACACAGCTCGTTGTAACCAAAAGCTTGGATAAACAACTTGTATCTGCCTCGGTGTGTGTGCAACCGCTGATTTCATATGCTGCTGTAATTTTGCCACACTGCCTCTTCCAGAGCTCAGCAGCAGGCTAACATCTCTCTTGTCAGTCAGAGGAAAAACACGGTCACATACACACACACAAAGCAGGCAGAAAAGAGAGAGAAGACAAAGGAAGAGAGGGAGGGCTGGACTGTGGGAGGGTGGGAGAGACACAGATCATGGGGGAGCGAAGGGGGAAATGAGCAGGAAAGCAGAGATGGAGAAAGTAAGATAGACTGAATCCAGCAAGTCAGGGGAGGTAGAAGCAGGAGGGAGAGATGGAGAGATGGAAAGCAGCATTGGAAAGCTCATGTAGTCATCTGGGCAATCAGGGACAATGGAAAGGAGATGTAGCTAATAAAAAACAAAGGGAAATGATTGGACAGCGAGAGGACAAAGTGTACTGTAACTGGGGGAAAACAGAAGGGGCGATAAAGGAATAAGGGGAGGAACAGTTTTCTCTTTGTTTTTGCGAAGATCAGTGAGACGTCTCCTCTCACACAGCAAGACACTGACTCAACCCAGAAAACACATTCACCTCTGATCTAATGCAATATATAAAACTGTCAAGTCCATTACCATTACAACTTTATCCAGGAGAGCAAAGCCTGTGGCTTTGACTGACACTGCTACTGGATTGAAGTGTGTGTGGGGCTGAAGTTGATATGAAGTCAAAATCATTACCAGTGCTCCCCACAAAGACCTACAATAAGGAAGCTGAAGGAAACA
>VOQJ01002475.1:4414-25930 GCA_015052665.1 Apistogramma diplotaenia
TGGTGGGGTGTGTGGGGGGGGGGGGGGGGGGGGGGGGCGCACCGAAAGAGACAGGAGCAGGATCGACAAACTGGTGCGGAGGTCAAACTCTGTGCTGGGATGTCATCTGGAGTCGGTGGTGGTGGTGGGTGAGAGGAGGATCTAACATCCATTATGGAGACCCCCATCACCCTCTGCATGAGACCATGAGTGCTCTGAGCAGCTGCTTCAGTCAGACTGAAACATCCTCGCTGCAGGAAGGAGCGCTTTCGCAGGTCCTTCATCCCAACAGCAGTTAGACTCTATAACACATCATGATGTTGTGAGTCACTGGACACTTTACCTCCACTGTTATTACTTATGCACACCTTTACTTATAGTAGATATGCATTTTATTTATTTACACTCCCACCCATAATGCATATGTGTATGCTGTACACAATACTACCAGCTACAAATGTATATAGTGGCTTGATATCTGTATATAGTGTTTGATGTATATGAGTGTATATGTATATGTGTATAGGTGCATTGATATATATTTTATTCAATTTTATTTAATTAAATCTTCTCTGTACCGAGTTGCTCATCTCATCTTAAATGGTTTGTTTGGCTGATTATATACTACAGTAGCGCATGTTGTTGCAGTTTAAATTCTAGATTGCCACTAAAAATATATACATTAATCTTGTTTTTTAGTAGTGTGGCTTTATTTTGTTGTTGAAACTTATTTTTGTTGTTCTTCCTGTGACTACACACAGTGTTTCTGTTTCTGCTCCCGTTTCCAATTTTTATTGCACCGAGCATGTAAAAGGCACAAGAATATCCCTGGGGATTAATAAACTTCTTATCTTAATTACCCATAGGGTGTACATTCTTGCAGTACCTCTGGGGAATAATCATTCACACACTGGTTGGAGGTCACTGGATAATACCACAGAAAAACAAACCCCATTTTAATCTCCCAAAAATTTAGGATAGCATTTATGGACACAAAATGAAAAAGAAGTTTATGCTAGTTTTTGTCAACGTCATAATAAAACTTTGATGTTGTTATGCAGCAAGTAACCTCATACAAATGTAGTGTGAGCGCCATATAAGTTACTAAAAACACCACAGAATTTCATGATCAGATTACAGGTCGTCTAAGATCTTGAAGTTGAAAAAAAGAAAAATAAACATTTTACACCTGGTATGATGAAACTGATCAGCAAAAGGTCCAACTGCACAACAAGAAGCAAGAGAACAAAGGCACAAAAGGGAAAAGAGAGTTTTACAAAAGAAATTTGCATCATAAACAGAGAATAAAAGACATTCAACAAAACCCAGATAATGCCCCAGTAAAAGCTGCACAATAACTGACATTCTTTGGCAATGTTTTCATTCTGTTTTAAATCTCTTCTTAAAACATTTTCATTGGAATGTGTTCATTAGTGTTTGACAGATGGCAATGTTGGTTTATTTTTTTTCCTGTTATTGGAGTGTGTGTGTGTGTGTGTGTGTGTGTGTGTGTGTTGTTGTTTAGCTTTATTTTATTTGTTTTTATCTGCATATTGAATTTTTACATTTTCGTTCTGTGAACTGATAAGAAAAATGCTATAGAAATAATGTTTATTATTATTATTTTTTGTTTGTATTCAAAAAGTACAGAATATAACTAAAAAGAGCGTTCCAAAGAACAAGTGTCACCTGTACGGTTACTGAGATACTGAAACCGTGATGGACAGACAGACAGACAATGGAAGTGTCTTCCTGCCTCTCAGCAGGCAACACGTCAATGATGGGAATGCTGGAAAGTTCATCTGCCTGAATGAGATAACAAGCAAGGTTCACCATGTCGGCAGATTATTAGCAGGGCTTACAGGTTTACAGAGTAAAACTGGTGGGTACAAGAAAGAAATAACAGGAAGATGCAATGGGATGAAGTGGACCTTGTGACAGCAATTAGATAAACTTCATTTGCAGATGACCTTTCAAGCACCAATAAACAAATGCAAGACAAGTCAGCACCGTTCATGTCAGAATGTCAAGAAAATGTTTATAAGTGCATAAAGAATGGGTCCATAAAGTGAATTAGCTTTAAAAAACTAGATTAATGTAAATACAAAATATTGTCTTCATTAAAATATGCATTCTATAAATGCCAAAGTGTAGTTTCCTGTTGCTTTACCAAATCTGCCATAGTAATCAACATTTGTTCTCTCTCTCCTGCCCTCCCCTACTGTACCTACAGTACCCTGCTTTGCTGCTAGCTATAAGTGCCTCTCTTCACACATTGTCCAAATAAGGACGAGAATCATGGATTTGGCAAAGTAGGCTCTCAAAGCCACGTTTTTCCTTCCCACTGTCACCAAGTGCTTGCTCATAGGGGGTCATTTTCTCTGCTGGACTTTCTCTGTAATTATTGTAGGGTCTTTACCTTACAATATAAAGCGTCTTGAGGCGACTGTTTGTTGTGATTTGGCGCTATATAAATAAAATTGAATTGAACTGTATTTGCTTCCGTTTCCTGCTAACGGTAGCGCCTTTATAACGGCATCATGACCGCAGACACTCGTCTCCCCTGTTTGTTCTGTTTGTATTTTTCTCGGATGGGTGTTCTGGAATGTACTTTTCGTTGTATGCTTGTGTACAATGGCAATAAAGTTGAATCTGCATTTTAAACCTTTTAATGTGAATTCATTCTTTTACAGATAAAAAATTATCTGTTTGCTTTCTATCATTAGACATGTAATGAAGACCTTCATTGCACAGGGAAATCTTTCCGATTTTAGATTGAAACCTGGAGGATAATCAAGAAGACTGCACAAAAACTGCAGTGTTTATCAGCTGTTGTGTTAAACTAATTATGAATCTTTTTCATGATCAGATTAAGGCAACAAACAAGGAAAAGATTTGTCCCACTAATACAATAAAAAACTGCTAAAGTGATTAGGGTTATTTAAAAAATGGTTTGCAGAGAGACTGAATTTTCCACAGTAGAGATAGAGTGGGACCACTCTAAAGTGTGCAAATAGTTTAGAATGTCTCAGCATAAAATTACACAGCCTTTGTGGATTTCCTCATCCATGGCACATGTTGCTAAGAGGGAAAATAGGGAGAAATCTGCATGAGAAAGGGAAATGGTCTTATTTCAGACAAGACGATGACAAACCACATTCTCTATGCGTTACATAAGGATGGCTACATGGTAAAAGACTGCTAAACCAACCTACCACAGCACAGAAACAAAACAAAGCATTTGGTCTCTTCAGTTCCTAAACGCTTCGCATGAGTGCGATTACAGAAGTGATGCAGCACATTTATAAACAGGTACCCATCCCGAGTTCTTGGAAAAGTGTTTTGTTTTAGATTGCAGCTTTGTGGCAGTTTATATTTTCCTACCTGTGACTATAGTAGCTGTTGGAACTTAAAGCTCCTCGTGTAGAATGTTTCAGGACTCTCTTAACATTATGACCTGCAGACCAGCTTTGGTTTGGATGTGGCACAAACACATTTAAACATAAATTAATAGTGTCTTAACTTAACTGCATACGTGTATCACAAGCAGACAAATTACACTTTAGTATTTAAATTACTCCTTAAACTTAATTTGAATGCGTCTTCATTGCAGGCCGCATTATAAAAACGGCCAGGAGAAAATTTCATATTATTCACGTTACTCTGTAAAATACGATACAGCACAATGTGTATTGGCCATATGTTTCTTTCATTCACCTTACCTGTTGTTAAACTCTCCTGAACGTTTTTGGTGATGGGCACTCATCCAGAGTGTGTGTTATGACAGTGCAGAGCCTGATTCCTTCCCTGCCTCTCTGTTTGGTCTCACTGTGCCTGAGGAAAATAATGCAGAAAAGTCTTGTTTGTTTACAAAAAAACACACAAATGTGCATCAACATGCCCGACATGCAAAAAAAATGCTTTCAAGCAGTGTTGGATGCAATGTGTTGCTGCTATCACATTACCTTTTTTTGGTTCTGTAGCAATGCATTTCTGTAATACATTACACATTACAGTGGCAGACTGCAATACTAAAAAGCAGCCAGTATCTAAGTAAAGAAACAATACATTTTACTGTTAACACAACTGTAGCTAAGAGCCTGAACTTCAGCATGTGGCAAAGGCCCAGGTGAGCAATCAGGCTTGTAGCATTGTAGCCGGTACATGCTCCTGCAGCAGTATCAAAGCACAGATTGCTTTGAAGTGTCTCTGGGTTTCAGCTTTGCTTTGTGTTGTCGGGTTTGTGTTCAAACAGTGGAGGAAAGATCATATGTGTCGCCTCAGTAGGATAGGGATTTGTGTCAGTGTGTAAGGTTTATTTTGTTATTTACAGTATAAATTATGTGAAAATGCATTTCAGGCTACAGTATATGGAGTAACACAACAGTAATGTTCAGAACAGTATAACAAATTACTTGCTCCAGGGAGTAATTAATATCTAATTAAATGTATTAATTAAAAAAATACTTCACTTTTTTAAGGACTTCAGCTTGGTTCATATGTAAGTTATAGAGTCATTTACTGTGTTTACTTGGTATCAAGGAGACCCACACATTTTTAAACATTTTATTCTGAGGCAGGACTCGGAGCATTTTTATACTTTAGATCAATATTCTGTTAATCCTTTCATCCAAAGGTACTTTCTGATGTTTTGCCTACAGCTCAGCTTTCTGATATTTACAAGTGAACATAAGACAGACACATCCTAAAGAATGACTTCAAGACCACCAAGATAGACAGGGAACAAATAGGAATTCATGACCACCAATCGAATCCACTCATTATATTCCAGAGTCCCCAGGCTTGATCCTTTGGGACCTTCCCAGTAGAAAAGGACAGCCCTTATCTAAAAGTCCCCATCAAGTGCATCTCTCTTGGGAGCTGCCCAGTGTTAGAATGGGTGTTGATGCTATGCTGTATTTGGACAGAGTGCAGGGCTGTGAAAAGAATCTGGACATTTTGGGCTAAACTAGCAGCACAGACTTTCCCCAAAACATTACTTTAAAAAGCTGCATTAACAGCTGCATTTATTAATCAGACAATACTGAATATTCATTAAAATCAACCTTCTACATAACACACAAAACAAGCAACATATGCCATTGCCTACTTGATGTTTCACTCCCTTTAAGCACAGTGACATTTTGACAAATAATGTGAAAGCATGCATTTGCATATTTCAGCCCTCAATCATATATTTACTCAACCACAGATGCAGACCACACATTTATTCAAATCCACATAACTATATTACAACATCTCAGCTTCCAGACCTGCTTTTTGTTAACCCACTGGTAAACATGGGATCAATTTAGCATTTTATCCTGCAGAAATTAGGGTAGGTATTTTTCAAGTTATTTGTGGATAGATAGAGTGAAAAAAAGATTAGACAGGTGAGTCACTAGCTCAAAAAGATCAAAACATTTGTTGACAGCAGGAAGCGACAGCTTGAAGAAGACGAGTCCCTTTCCTGAAATTACACTTTTTGGCAGGTGTTTGCATCAGGTTACAATTTTCCTCCATGTTTCAGTGTACACTGCCATTGTTTGTTTAGGAGGTAGTTAGTAAATATCAGCTACACTATATTGCCAAAAGTATCCACTAACCCATCCAGATCATTGAATTCAAGTGTTTCAGTCACTTCCATGGCTACAGGTGTATGAAACAAAGCACCTTAGCATGCAGACTGCTTCTACAAACACTCTCAAGATCAATGAATTCCAGCGTGGTAACATAATAGACACATGTGCAACAAGAAATGTTCTCACTACGAAATATCCCACATTTAACTGCACTATATTGATTAAAAAATAGCAGAAATTGGGAACCACAGCAACTAAGTGACAAAGCGGTATGCCACGTAACATCATAGAGCTGGGTCAGTGGATACAGAGGTGCGTAGGGCACAAAGGTCAGCAGTTTTCTGCAGAGTCAATCGCATGACAGGTATCTGTCTCCCGAATCCAAACTGGGATGTGGCGCTGCCTCCCATTATATTCTTAAGTATCCTAGCAACCACAAGTAAGATAGCATTCTGAGACTGAAGTGCTCTATTGGGGTTATACGGCACTATGAGGTCTTTAAGATAAGATGGGTTATGATTTTATATTCAATTCTGGATCTAACAGGGAGTCAATGAAGAGAAGCCAATATGGGAGAAATATGCTTTCTCTTTCTAGTCCCTGTCAGCACTCTAGCTGCAGCATTTTGGTTGAGCTGAAGGCTTTTCAGGGAGCTTTTAGGACAGCCTGATAATGATGAATTACAACAAGAGTAATAAATGGATGAATTAGCTTTTCAGCATCATGCTGAGACAGGATGTTTCTAATTTCATAATTATTGCACAAATGCAAAAAGGCACGCCAGCATATTTGCTTGATACTGTATGTGCACTGAAGGACATATCCTGGTCAAAAATGACTCAAAGATTCCACTTTTTCATCTGAATTTAGATCCAGGAAATTAGAGGTCATTGTCATCCAAACCTTTATGTCTTTAAGACATTCCTACAGTTTATGTAATTAATGTGTCTTTTGGGCTTCATGGATAGATAAAACTTAGTGTCATCTGCATAATAATGTATGCAGTGATTTCTCATAATAGTGCCTAAGGGAAGCATGTATAGTATAAATACAATTGGTCCTAGTATGGAACCATGTGGAACTCTATAATTAACCTTAGTGTGTGAAGAATGTCAGAAATAATAAATGATTACATCATTTACTAACAGGAATTTAGAAGATGGAGACCTAATGTTAAATCGACATTTAACTATTTTACTCATTGGTGTAGTTTAAAATGCTACATTACTCGTTCCTTCTGACTTTTTGTGCTTAAATTGCTTTTTGGTGGTCTGTGAGCAGGGTCAGTCTCTATGGGGATAGGGTTTTGGAGCGATGGAGGATGAGAGAAGCTAGAGAGAGGTGGGTAACACAGCAACTCTGGTTTCTGGTCTTAACCCTGGATAGTCACCCTGGATAGAGACTTAATAAATTTGGCCTGTGGAAAGCCTTCTCAGAAAAGTTGAAGCGGTTTTATCTGGTGGGCCAACATCATATTAAGAATGGGATGCCACTCAAGTGTGTGTAAAGGCAGGTGAGCCAATAGTTTTGGCAATATAGTATACTGTATTTCAAGCAATGAAGGTGGCTCTGCAATGTCACGACAATATTCAAATATTCTCCCTAAATTAAAATTTTGGAAATAGTTTGTTTCATACAAAGGTTTAATAGAGAAAAAATATGCTCTTGTTCATCTGAAAGCAGTCAAAACAACCTTAAAACATTTTTTAAAAGTCAAAGATAATATTGTTCTCTTTGTTTTTATTTAGATTTTTACATGTGCAGAGATTCATAGATTAATTAGAGAAAATGTTTATTTTTATTCCTATGCATTTTATTCTATTTCCATATGTACAATGCATTTCTTCATGCCTCTATGGACTAATTTAACAGGTTAGGCATTAACTAACACTAACTATTGTGACTACATTAACAATGCTAAAAATGAAAAGCATTCCTATGTGCAATTTTACCCTGAGAGGAAAGTAGGATGATAAAAAAAAAAGTATGGAACAGCAAATGGAAGGATTGGTACAACAAGCTCTTTTCTGCAGAGAAGCACAGTTGTATTTATATCACAACAGTCTCGGTGCAGAAAGCTATTAGGCTCAATATTTGGGAAATCAAACAGAAGGAGCTGCTAAAATTGGAGGGCAGCTGATCAAACTGCTGTAACACAAAAAAAAGTTGGATGGTTTTGTTCCAACAGTTAATCAGAAATATAATACAACTCAAATTGAACATTGGTAAAATGATAGGTTAAACAATTTTCATTTAAAATGGAGTTAGCTAATAGCTGTGAGAAATTAATCTGTGCACATGTTTTTTTTCTTTGAAAAGAGTAAACGTCTACCAAACAAAATTCCACTTTGGAAACTGATTTGTAAGGCTTGAACCAAACTTCAAACATCAAGAGAGACGATGCAAAATCAAAGCTTATGCACTTCTCAGTATGGCAAGTCTGGGAAACTTTTTATCCTCGCTCCATAAATAAATAAATAAATTCAAAGTAATTCAAATAGGAAAAAAATATTTAAAAGATAAGCTTACATGCATTTTGAAGGTATGTCACTCTTGGATTACTTGCAAACATTTCTGTTATTATGATGATTAATGTGCATTGACCCAAATAGCTCAAAAATAAATACAAATACAAAATGTTAATTTATTTTTTAGTAAAATAATTTGTCTTAATTAGTTTGACAGTCAATATCAACTGACAGTATAGTTGTGGATCTATGTACATCACTGTTCACATTTACACTTTGGTTTTTGGCCTTTGGGGTTGCAGCAAAAAGGGATTTGAATTGACAACACATGTAATTTGATAATGTACAAAATTCATCATACTGCTAAGAGCTTTTATTCATTCTCCTTGGACAGACTCATCTATTATGTAGAGATCCATAAGTCTGACGAGAAGGGGTGTGGGGTTGGAGGAATTGGAGGCCCAGCAAGATATGGAGAGAGAGAGGACAAGAAATTGAATGAGATAGATCAGAAGATATTCTGTGAAATTTGTGGTAATTAGATGAATTAATGAATCAGAGACAATCCCCACAATGGAGATTAATTCCAGTGACGTTGGTATCATGTTATGAATTTATCAATGTCAAGCAAGTATTTTATTAATAAGCCATAGATCTGGCCCTGTCCCCCTGGCTAATAAAGGGATAATACATCTAACTCATAAAGTAAGAGACAATCTGAAAAAGTGATGAGACTTAAAAGAGAAGCTGAGGTAGAGAGTATGAGACACAGAAAGACGCAGAGAGATTGTTAGAAAGCAGTCATTGATGTTTGACAGGATTTAATTATCATCTTCAGCCAGTGATTTATGGAATAATGCTTTTACACACACTGTATGATTTAATATTATACTAATCTGAGTGTATCTGTGAGGCTGAGCAATTTATCAGCAGGCTGATATTATCAGCCGATATTAGCTCCTTGCTGATGTTATTATTGGCATTTAAAACAGCCAATAAATGAAAATTTAATAAGTAAAGATGGGGAAAACACACTTAAACTGTGTTACGAGTGGTGATATTGCATAATTTGCCCATCAGAGGGCACTTTTCAACTTCCCTATTAGTAACACAAGTTTGGAATACCAAAAAACAACCAACTGATCTGAGCACTGCTGGGCAAAGTGGGAATGAATAAAATATAACCACATATAATGTGTAGTTATCTGTTTATGTTTTATGAGTGACAAAAAAATATCTGCAGCTACATCGAAATATCAGATTTTAAATGACCAAATATTAGTTTTATATTGGTCGTGGTATTGTGTTCTGTACTTGTATGTAAGTTAGTAACAAAGCTAAACTAAACAAAAACAATTAAACAAATGCAGTGCTAACAAACAATTGAGTGAGTCTGCCGCTCTGAGATTGATAGGGAGAAATTTCCAGAGACGGGGTGCCACTATTGCAAAACCCTGTCACCTTTTGTTTTTAATCTGGAGGAAGGGACAAACTTTCTTAGAACATTCTTCAGTGGGAGTATATATAAAGAAAACAAGACGGGGCCCAGGACAGACCCTTGAGGAACTCCACAGGTAAGATAGGCAGGTTCTGATTTGAAATTAGAAACTGTTACCTGAAAACATCTATTTGATAAATAAGAGGTGAACCATTTCAAATTAGTTCCTGAAAAACCAACCCAACGATGTCAGGCTGCTAGCCAGCGGTTGATCGGCCGGCATTGCGCCAGGCTGAGGCACCGTTGCGCCGGGCATCTACTTGAAAAATGTCCCACCTGACACCCTCAGGATCAGCCTATTTGTCTTGCACACTAATTGGAAGGTTGGTGGTCCTGTCTCTCTCTCCTCAGTCCCAACTGGTCACGGCAGACGACTGCCCCTCCCTGAGCCTGGTTCTGCTGGAGGTTTCTTCCTGTTAAAAGAAACATTTTTCCTTCCCACTGTCGCCAAGTGCTTGCTCATAGGGAGTCGTTTAGTCTGTTGGGTTTTCTCTGTAATTATTGTAAGGTCTTTACCTTACAATAAAAAGCGCCCTGAGGTGACTGTGTGCTGTGATTTGGCGCTGTATAAATAGAACTGAACTGAACTGAACCGAACTGAACTGAATTGAATTGAAAAGCATTCCAAAGCATCCAAGATACTGAAATCCAGGTTGCTCCCTATGTGTTCATTGGAGTGTGAATGTCAGATAGAAAGAACTTAGACAAAGAAAATGCTCGTATGAATGTGTGTGTGAATGAGTGAATGAGACATGCTGTGTAAAATGGTTTGAGTGCTCATGTAGAGCAGATAAGTGCTATATAAGAGCCGACCCACTTACCATATAGCCTCAGGTTTATATTGTTAACTGTGTGACATTGCATTTCAGGTCAGTTTATGGAGTGAAATACATTAGTAATTAAGTAATGTACAGCATGATTTTAAAAAAGTAACGCGTAATGTGTAATACATTACATTTTATGAGTAACAACCCTCATTTTAAAAAAACCCTGATCGCCATGTAATGTCTACATCAGCAAGAAATGACTTGTTATTTTGAGTGGGTTGTTCTGAAGATTACAAGCAGTTATAAATGAGTGGATGAAAAATGTTCACTGTACATATGCAGCTGCTTCTGAGAAAAATGACTAGTCTGCTGTTAAAACAACAAAGTGCAGCATTAACTGTGAATGCCTAATGTGAATGGGGTTTGCTTGGTGGAGGCCAGCTGTCGCAGGTTGATTCATTGAAACTGTTCTCATCTCTCCAAATAAGCTTCAAACTAAAGAGAATTTATTGTGCACTATGTTTGAGGCCTTTGTAAGACTCTAAATGAATTTACTGCAAGTTGAAGTTTTAAGTTCCACTTTAAATTCAGGACATTATGGCACAGACAGGACGTTGTGGTACAGAGCACACATTTGATTTGTTTCGGTTACAACATGCGTTGACATGATGCACAATGTGACTTACCACCTGTGATTAATGACAGTTATTATGGTTTTCATTCCCCAGGGGTTCACTACATTTCCCATGATCCCTGAGTCCTGGAAATCTTAGGACTGGACCCTTGTCTACAGGGAATGCTTGCCACAAATAGGAGAGGCTACTACATACCCACACACATACAGCACTTGCACAGATGTATCATTTGCTCCTCTTCTTTAACCACAAAATCCATTAGGACAAATATTTAAACTTCCCAGCACTCCAAGCATTCCCAGAAAGCCATTACTATTTTTCAAGAAAATAGGGGGAAAACAACGAAACAAAACAAAATGTCACTTCATGTCCTTGAAGCCACTCACTGTTTTGCTCCTCTCTGCTGTCTGCCCTTCCATCAGTGCTAATTACTGTAAATTAGTTTTAATGGGGGATGGTGAAGCCTGCCTGATGTTGGAGATTTAGAGTCAATAGGCATGTAATAGCTCCCTGTCTTTGTCTGTCATTAATCAAGGTTATGTATCGAGTCGCAAACTAGAAACTCATAACAACATGTGTCAATTACCACTAAACAAGGATACAGGGTGTTTGGAAAGGTTTAGAAACAATATTAACATTTGCTTAATTTCATAAAAAGTATTTATCATTAGACCAGGGACAGAGACAGGAATGATATCACATTATTAATTAAAGAAAGAAAGAAAGAAAGGCTTCCTGGTCTTAACATTTTTTTACCTTAAGGTCCAGAAAGTACATATTTCCTTGGGATTCTTTTAAGACATAAGACCACTGCGAGATAATGAAAGCATTAGCATTATAATTGTTTAGCCTTAAACTTTCGTATAATTCTCTTTTCTTGCAGAGCCAACCTTTTATGGATAAGGTCAGTCTGATCTGTAGGGTGAAAAGCATTTTATATTTTTATCATATATACAGACTCGTAACTAAACTGCCATTCTTTTTGCTCATATGAAACTGCCCATATTCAGTGCAAATATCTACAAAAATTTAATTTTCTCTCTCTTTGTTTTTGCTTTCTGGAACATTGAGAAATTCCTTAGCATTGACACACTTGATTATCAACATTTAATTGATTTAATTGGGACCAGTTGTATCATCTGCCGTGAAATGTTCGGAGTTAACGTCACATCGGCATGGAAACACTGGTGACAAAAGGGCACAATCAGGTGCATGTTCTAACTGGAGAGGAAATATTGCCCTGTCATAGAGTTATATTTTAATCTCCTTATAGTCTGGCCCTCTAATTTTCATAGTCTATTACCATGCCACTAATGACTTTGACCTTCTCCACTGTTAAACACCAAATCAGCAGAGGAGAAGGCGTGAGGCGATCCTCTTGAAAAGGGGAGCGAAAAGAGAGAAGGACAGGATGACAAAGACAGGAAGGAGAAAAGATTTTTTAGAGCGCCTGGCATTCACTAAATCCATAAATCTGGGGTTTATGGTGAAATGATGGCAGATAATGTAAGTAAAGGTCAGTGCAGCATGTCAGCCAACAATAGATCAACGAGACAGATGATTGTGGTCACACAGTGCTTTACCTGAATCCTGGCCATTTGTTTTATACACACCTTATTCGTCTCAGCATGCATTTGCTTCTTTTTTTCCTGTCTTATCTTATTTGGGGATTTCAAATCTCACATATTGTAACACGATAACAGAATGTATTACTGTTATTGATAGCAGCTCAGCAGAATGTGTCAACATTGTGTTTCACGGTGTCATTTCCACGACTGCGGTAGCTCAGGCATGAAAATCCCATATATTTGTTTTTTCAATTGGCTGTTTATTCCTGTGAATAAAAGCAGTGACTGGATAATAATTGAGTAATTACAGACCTTCACTTAACATATTTGTATTCCATCTGCTGTGCCAGACAATGGAAATTGTCATTCCTACTGCATACCTGAAATCGAAATGGATTTTCACACTTTTCGGTGTCTTCCAAAAATTCTGTACTCTTTAAAATCCTTTAAAATCCTTCCGATTTCACACATAATCCATACATACAGGATGTGTCCCTGAAATATTTTATTTGCTCTGAATATGAAAAATATTTAGAATAGAATAGAATAGAATGCCTTTATTGTCATTGTACAGATGTACAATGAGATACAGAAATAAAACAAATGGTTACAAAATATATACATTGTAAAAACGAATAACAATAATATAAGAATATACATATATTACTGAATAATATTCTGAATAATATGCTAGACTAAAAAATAATGTTTAATAGTTCTTAAACTGGCCACATCAATTTCTTATTGATTTTCTGGCTTTGAGGCCAATACCATTGTATTGCTATCACGGTCGACGAGTGCAGTTATTCTCACATTTCTATTGTCCAAGCTCAGTTCTAACTGACGTCACAGGAAACGGTGGGAGCACATCGATTAATTTTAGAATGCAATCACAAGCCCACTCGGCCTTTGTTGTATATAGTTATTGTACATGCAGTCATAATTGGCAATAAGCAAATGTCACAAAGAGAATAAAAAACAGATTTTGAAGAGATGGTGAAAAAGTTCAGTAGCACAACGCTCTTGAACTCTCATGATGGAGCATTTTACTGTATTTTTGGCTAAATTATGACAATTGTCGAGCACATCACTGTAAGTGACAGTGGTTCATCTTCAGTCTGCTCATGCTCATTTCACTCACCTCCTGATGCAATTGCTTTGTGTGAGACTCACTGCACCAGAGATAATTGTACCTGTTGAATTCCAAGTGACAATTCTTCTATTCCTTATTGCTCACTCCACATTTTTATTTTATTTTTATGAAACCACAAATTAGGAGGTGGTATTAACTGTCAGAGAGCAGTGGAAAATTATTGTTATAGTGGGGGGAAAAGAATAGGTGAGAAGCTGGACCTCTAAAAAGAGTTTAATGGTTGTTCTGTGGTTTTTTAAAAGTTAGAATTTTACCCTACTCTAGGAGCCAGTACGACTTCACATTGATCCACTGTTACATTGATCCACCCACCTATAATTTTCATTTAAGCATGGGTGGTGGCAAAGCTCCATGCACAGAGGAAAGTGAGGTTAAGATGTACTGCAGATTTACTATTTGACTGAACATTCATTACCTTTACATTTTAACATAGGCGTAAATCAGGATGATCACATTCATTTTCTTGCCCTTGCACACACAATCCAGCCAATATTACCTGAGCAAATTGCAAGAGTATAAAACTTGCCTCATTACTCATTCACAGGCTTGTCTTATCATGTATAGCCAGACAAGCTGCTTGTTGACTCAGCCTTGGCTTCCTCAGAGGCAACATTTTGAAGGGAAAATTATCATTTTGATGGGAATAATGTCTCAGTATGCTTCTGAAGTCACTCTGTCGTCTCCAGCAGATTAAAAAAAACTTTAGTCAGATGCCATCTCTCCTGAGATCGAAAAGGTATGCAGCGATAAAGACATGAGAGGGCTTTCTTTTGTGTGTTGAATAATTTATTTATTTGTTGAGAAAAAAAAAACTTTCACCACTAAAGTGCAGATAGAAACGCCTCCGCCATGGCCATCCTACCTCACAATGGTGAAGAAAGTAAATACGAGCCTCACGGTACTACACCTCATTACCAGTGTTATGGCTTCATACTTTTTGCTAGTTAAACAGGTCGTTTTCCTTTTTACACATGAATATCTTTGTTAATTGGAATGTACGTGATCTGAGATTCTCTCAGATGATGAAAGTTTTTAAGTTTTGATTCTTAGAGGTTTGAATGTCTTTGTCTCATGAAAATAAGTGTTTATTATAACAAACAAAGATAATATAGAAAGGCGTAAAAGTTGCTACTGGAGCTTTAATTTCCCTGACGGAAGCTTCCTAAAGAACATAAAGGGATAAACGAAGTTTAATCTAATCTAAGTAACTTATTAATTGTAATTTATTGTTGCTTATATTTTAAATCTGTCATTAGAGCTGGTTTGTGGTAAAACAACTGAAGTCATTTTAGAAGTAAACAGAAGTTTTAAAGTGCAATAACCATTAAGCATATCTTAATATGTCAAATGTCTAATGGCCCCATTTGGGATTGTGCTGACATTTTTAAAAGTTCTAGAAAACTAATTGACGATCATTTCCTCTAATAATGGCACACAGAATGCTATTGATTAGACTCAAAAGAGAGACAGTATATTGATTTTGCTATCTGCTGAAGGTAAGTGTCTACACTGCTGTTTTCTTATGTTGCCACCAACAGGAACACTTGAGACTATCCGCTGCCCGTTTTCCACCTTCTTCTGTGGTTTTATTCCCCTCGTTTCTTTTATTCTCATCTTACCATTTTCCCTTATGAATTTCTCCTCTGTTGCTGACTTGGTGGACTGAGATGGAACAAGCTTATATCTCAGGAAGTCTCTCATACCCTGTGGGTTTATGCCCGCCTGCCTTATTGTGCTGCTCTGGTTGCCTCCGCTCTGTATGAAGTTTGTGTCCTTGTGTGCATGTGCAGTAAAAGCATGTTTGGAATTTAGCTGAACACTTGTGTGTGAAGCCTTTCTGAGTGCTTTGCTTCTGCATGAGCACCTGTACCGATTTGTTATGGTGTGTACAAACATGTGATACTGACTGTGCATTTACATATGCCTACTGAGTATGCCTTGATTACTTTAAGCATGGATGCATGCAAGCTTTCATGTCTGCAGCAGTAGGTGTGTGTGTATAAATAGTGTGTGTGTGTGAGTGCATTATCTTGTATCAGCTTCTGTGGTGGAATCTCCCAGAGAGTATCTTCCCCCAGGTGTCACAGTATCATGATAAATGAGCTCGGCACCACCGAGACAACCACAATACCCCACAGCAATATATTTCCATAACTTCTCACTGCTTAAAGTAATATATGCCATTTCTTGATAATACAGGGCACCATTATAACACATTATGGGATATACCTTTGGCTTCAAAAGCTTATAAAGACGGCTGGCTAAGTCTGGAGTTACCTCCTGACATATCAAAAATGTGCTGAAATAAAAGAGAGTTGCGAAAAATATTGTGGTATAGCACTATAACTGTTAAAAATAGCTACAGCCAACCTAATTCCACAAGCAGAGGAACCACCTCGCGTTTTCTTTAAAAAAACAGGATGTTCACTGTGATACGTTGCCAAGTTTAGTGTCTCTTCTAATCTTTAGTTTTTTTATGCTGAAATAATTTGAAATTTTATTAATGGATGGATGAATCAAACCTCAGTCGTAACCTTCAAAACAAAAACAACCCCTTTGTCAGATTCCATTTTGTTTGTGTCAGCAGTTTCGTAGCATCAAACATTTGCATGCTGCCTCTCTGAATGTATTTTGAATGTAATTTATGTAGTATTTTTCTCTGTTGTCGTCTCTGCCTGTGTAAGGTCTTGATCATTTAAAAAGCCTACCGCCAGTGTGCAGGTTCATCCTCTGTTTTAACTGTAAACACAATCCTTAAAGTAAAGTAAGTCCCTTGCAAGTGCTGATGACATCACGTTTCTTAATCTTGGCTGTATCTGTAAAGCAGGAGCAGCTGTAATCAATTGGCAGGTTGATAAAAACGTATAATGGGGACACAGAGAAAGATGCCGCCGGTGCAGCCTCATTATCTCCAAGTTTATGCTTATCTGCCAAGGTGGACTTGCCAAGTTTACAGGATTTTTTTTTCCAAACCTTTGTGTTCAGAATCCAGACCAGTACACCTGTACATAAAATTTGTAAGTGTTTCAACTGACTACAAATGATGTGAAGAGAAGCGTCTGCTGAGAGTAGCCATTACACACGGCTCACATTATAGACAAGTGGACCAGGCTAGCGTGTTGCGAAAAGAGGCTAAACATCATCTTTGGTAGCTTAACAGACCACAGAGTTCTTACTTTACTTAACAAAGGTATTTAAAATTCTGACCAAATTTCAAATTTTGGATTTTTGTTTGCAGTACGACAGACCCAAAATTATGTGAGACCTTTCATTTCTGAAGCGCAAAGAAAAAAAATTGCTTTTTGCCAGCTTAACAAAACAAAAACTAGAATCACCACATTGGAGTTTGACTCTCCAGACTTATCGAAGACATTGTGAAGATTTTGAAGAAATTGAATGTGTGGGCAGCCATGAGTCACAGATTAAATATCAATCACTTCTGTCTGTGAATAATGCTGTTGCATAATGATCAGAGAGTTGTTTTAGGCAGAACATTTCAATTACACACTAAAGTTGCTATCTGACCATCATCATATGCTATTGGATCATCATAGCTATTATTGTGACATTTTGTCATAATTAGCACATGCTACTTGAGTTATGGCTGAAAGCATGTTTTAAGAGGTTAAACTCAGCTTGACTTTTCACCACTAAAATCCAGTCAGTTTCTCCTTGAGCCCAAATGAATGCTTGAGCAGATTGGAACAAATTCTCTCAGTGTATACGAGAGACGTTGTGTTCAAGAGAATGGGATGGATGGAAAATATGTGCAGAAACATAAGAATAATACTCCACCCGTGAGCCATATTGCAAGCTCTTTAACATTAAACTCCCTATTTTCCAGTCACTTAGAAAGAAAAGCATGATAGTTTCAGCTGCTGTGAAATAATGATCTCCCTTATTTCCCCTTTTCCATTCCATTTTTCTACAACAAAGAAAGGCCATATTACATCACTGCAATGGAGAGCATTAAATCCAGCATCATAAAAAAGCTGCTCCTATTTTAATTTCAATAATAATAGGATGATTAATTGGCTTCAAAGCCACCTTAAAATGCTTCAGCTAATAATTGAGGCATTATAATAGTTTGCATGCACTTACAGGATGAAATTAGTATTGATGTCTGGGCTTACCTCCATGTTTTGTCATGGTCATATAAAGGCTAGTTGCACTTAAGCAAAGCAAAACTAAATGACAACCATGGAAAAAAAGGTAAATAGTGAAAAATAATAGTAATAGTAAAAATATATCTATAAATGAATGTTTGAGTGTGTCCAAACACTTGACTGGTGCTGTATGTATTATTGTTCACACAAAGTTTTCACAACAAATTCCAAACTGATCACATTATATCTTCTTGGTGTATTTACAGAGAGGTGGCAACACTTTCAAGCACAAAGACAAAAGAATCGTTGGTGTCGTAGCAAACAGAGAACATCTTTGTGAATTTTCATACACAAACACAACACATACTTTTTTTTAATTACATCGTTACTGAAGTATTAATGGAGCACAAAACAAGGATGGAAAAATATACATGGGGTTGTTTTGATATTGTCTATTATTGAGAAACATTGCCTAGAGTCCTGTAAGTATTGCATCACATATAATGTCTCCAAGGAGTTTACAGGTGCCCATCAACAATGGTTCCAGACTCACTCAAAAGCCTCTAAAAGGACAAGAACAATTTCTCCAAAAATCAGAGCACGTAAAGATGGCGAGAAACACAGAAGAAGGCAGAAGGAAGGATCTGTGTATATTAAAGCTTACAGCTCACCTAAATAAACCTAATATAAACACTTTTCAGAATTTCTATTTTATGACTCTTAATCTTAGAGGTAAGTTTATTGTACTATAGTTAGTTTAACAAGCCTGTCATCAGTTCATAACAAGATGCATGTTATAAACTACCAAAATGTTCTGAAAACGGTTTAAAATAAATTCCCTTTAACTATTCACTGCTGACATGTTAATGCATTAGTTCAAATAATCATGTATAAATCTGTGAAATTACTACTTCAAACTTTGGTCAATTCAAGTGTCTTTTTCTTGCTTCATTGATGATAGTTTTCCTACTTAAGCTACTTATGCAAATTATCAAGAATATTAGTGCTGTGGAAAGAGGCAGGCAGTCAAAGTTTTACCCAAAGTGTGGAGAGTTGTCAACTATTGACAATGACTGTCAATCAAATTGGGATAAAACACTTTCTTCCTCTTGGATTGTGTCATGAGTTTGACAATTGTTCAGTCGTTTTAAGATATGCCTGAGCACAAGCAATACCATAAGATGAAGATGATCAAATGTCCTTTTAAATGATTTTGACAGTTACGATTAAGCATAAGGCTGCTCACTGGAGAGAAATGTGTCCCCCCCCCCCACCAAATCTGGCTGCTGAGTGGTTGCTAGAAGTTGCTCTTAGTTGGTAGGTGAACCTGGTCACAGAGAAGTACACTGTGCTGCACCAAACACTTCCTTTGGTCCCTAGCAGAATGCAACAGAACTGTCTGCTAGTAAGCAACATCTCTGAGCCTGTGGACCTGATGCCTCAGACATTTCATTTGGCTAATTTGGCCATCTTACATGAGGAAATAGAGTTTATGAATGATAACTGGTCAATGCTGAACGCGAGCAGCATCATCTTTATACTTCCAAACACCTAAAAAATGCTTTCCATCACTGCCGACATAAACCGGAACAAGAACAAGTCCCCTCTAATTTTTTCTCACTTTGAGAGCAGGTGCTCTAATGACATATCAGTCTTATAACCATGAATACCTGGACTGTAAAATTGAAGAAAGTGAAGTCACATTTATTTCCCCCCAGTTTCTTATACGGGCTTCAAGCGTCTCTGTCCCACTGTAGTTAATTGCGGCTCTAAGCCGACGCCGTGCCCTCCCTGTCTATTACGTCGCGCCTGGCTATGTCTGAATTGTCTGTGTTGATGTGAGTCACTCTAGGAGAGAAATTCAATTACCTCCCCTCTCTACCCAGTCATGGCCCTGCCCAGCCAAGCTGAAGTATGACTGATATCTGAAGGAGAGGAAATAGAGAGAAAAAGGAGAGACAAAAAGAAAGAGGTACTGAACTGAACGTGTGTATTTGAGAGAAAATGCAGGAAATAAAGACAGGCAAATCAGACAGAGATGGGTTAACAGAGGCTGTATGATAGAGGTAAAGTTTGAGGAGAGGAGAAGGCGATAAATGACGCAAAGCAGGAGATGCCGGATATAATGATGCACTTCCACGAAAACATAATCTGACATTCACCGTTCAAGCCACTTGTCCTTGATGGAGGTCTGAAATATATGAGCATCACATCCCGGAAACATGATTATTGGGAGCTGTTTGGTTTTATGAGACATCAAATAAAATTCCAAACAAATAGATCTCCTCATCCTACTCGGGGCTCAGGTCTCCTAAAGACTTATTTCTCACCATGTAAATCTTTATATTTATTGAATTGTACACAATATTTCAAAAACAGATTTTATTAGTTGTCTCAATATCACGATCAATGACAGCCAAACAGCATATGGCAGTCTAAGATATGCAAGAACTGTATGACTTCAAAATGTATGAGATGCAGCACTTTTGGTTAGGAGTTACCAAGATTTTGGTACATGCATACACACACGTATGCGCGCGCCACACACACACACACACACACACACACACACACGTGCACACACAGACCTGTAAATATGAAAGGTTTTGAACATGTGTAGTAGTCGAGTAAGATGGGATAGCTGAAGATAACAGTGGTGTCAAATGCAACCCTGACCACAATGAATCATTCTGAGATCACGCAGACACCTCCGGGGTGAAAAGAGGACACTTTTGTTCAGAAATGAAAAGGTAATCTGGTCCTTTCACAGTATGGCTGTCAAGGCTGCTTGACAGCACATAGTAAGATCAAGATGACCCGAGTGCCGGCTCGATTGGCTTATTCCAATAGTCAGGACATTGGCTTTTTTTTTCTTTTTTTTTTTTAAACACACCAGTGTGGGACGCACGTTCAAGTTAAGACAACAGAACACTGATACACTGACACGCAATCAGTGTTTAGTAGAGACTTCCTACGGCGGACTGAGGCCAGCGCCCTTCACCCAACCAGAGACTCTATCCTACGATCTGTTAAACAAACCAATGATCCCTGTTAACTCCCAGGGAGTAGAGGAGTGTGAGTTTCTTTGATCCAACTGTGAGCAGCTACCTAAAACAACTCAGTTCAGCTAATTTTCCCCTGCTGTGGGGTGTTTCACTGTCATTTCATACACAGTGGTCCACACTAACAAGTTTATATGTTGAACTGTAAAAGACCAATTGAGTTTGCCAAACAGTAAATATGATTTTTTTTTCCTTATTACCCCGTGCCCCAGTATGTACACGGTTTCAGAAAAGACAAACTTCTCAGCCAACACGAGGCCAATGACCCAGAAGAGTCCAAATGAAGCCGCATATGACAGAAGGAACTGCTAAATCAGCCATTTGTATGAAGACAAAAGGGTCATTAGTGTAGCAGCAAACATTACAGGGAACATCATCTCTTCCATTCAGTTCTATGCATTTTCATGTACACAAATACAATATAATGTCATCCTGAATAAAGTATCAATAGAGAGCAAATCAAGGACGTTATTAGTCTAAAGCACCTACTGCTGAAACGCATTGCATCACATATAATATCTACAAGCTCCCATCAAGAATGGTTCCAGACCCAGTCAAAGCTCCCTAAAAAGACAGACAATTCCCCTAAAAATGTGAGCTCATAAAAATGGTTTAAAAAAAAAAAAACCTCAGGAGAGGAAAGTCAGCCAGAACCCACCCCGCAGATCCCAACCAAGAACTAGAAGACAAATATATAA